>JANHGL010005925.1:0-20983 GCA_024611195.1 Ceyx melanurus | reverse complement strand
GAAGAAAAAAACCTAGGATTTCAGTTAAAGCCACAGAGCTTCTTCAAGGGAGGAATGGCTGTCTCAGCCAGGCCGCCCACCCCCAAAAAAAAAAAAAAAAAAAAAGGGGGGGGGGCAGATTCAGATTCAGCCTCCATCTATCGATGGAGAATTAATTTAGCCATGGAAATTTTAAGTCATTATCTTCTCTTCAAGTTTAGTCTGAATTATCCATCCAAAGGGCAACAAAACGGGGGAAGGGTCTAGAGCACAAGTCTGGTGAGGAGCAGCTGAGGGACTGGGGTGGTTCATCTTGAAGAAAAAGAGATTCAGGGGAGCCCTCCTTGGTCTCAACTACTCTCTGACAGAAAGGTTGGAGCCAGGAATGATCAGCCTCTTCTCCCTAGGAAGAAGTGACAAGAGGAAACAGTCTCATGTTGCACCAGGAGAGGTTTAGGTAGGACCTGAGGAACAATTTCTTCACTTCGAGGGTTGTCAAGGCCTGCCTCAGGCTGCCCAGGGCAGTGGTGGAGTCCCCATCCCTGGAGGGGTTTCCAAGGCCTGGAGATGTGGTGCTGAGGGACATGGTTTAGTGGTGACCTGGCAGTGCTGGGGTATGATTGGACTTGATGAGCTTAAAGGTCTCTTCCAGAATGATTCTATGATTCTCTGATACTGCTAATGTGAATGGAGTATTTAGGACCTCTACTGGCAGTCATGCATGTAATCCTGGGAACTATATTCTTTTTACTTATATTAACCTTTCCCTTAAGCAACAGCAACAAATGTTCTCATGTGTCAGGCTCATGCATAAGTTTATTCAAGAATAAGCCTAAAATAATTTTAATAACTTCCACGATGTGCCAAGGAATATAAAGGATTAACTATTTAACTTCATTCAGTTACAACACTCAAAGTTCTCATTTCTTTGGAAAGATCTAACTTGAATTTGTTACAGAGCTGGAAGATGCGATGGAGAAAGGTGGGAGCCCCTGTGAAACCATCACACGGGAGGTCTGCAGGAAGTTGAAAGGGAACGTTCTCTGTGGCTTTTTGGTGTTCCTCTTGCACTCAGGGGAGATTCCTGGTTCAGAGCATATATGAAGCAATTTAGCTGAAGCAGGCAACAGCCTGTAAAGTTCCTGACTTACTTTGTTTGAATATTTTTCCCTAGAAGCACCAAAGCACACCCTTCCATAACATCTTTACCTGAGATAAGAGAGAGGGCAAGGAAGCAGCCTCTGCCAGAAAGAATGTTGTTTATGACAGACATCTAAGGTCCAGGTTCTCTGCTTTGCCTAAAACTCAACTTAAGGACTGTGCCAGCACACACCCCCCCAGCCCCCTGTGCCAGTAATGCAGGCTCTGTGCCAGCTCAGTAGCCTATACTAGAAAAACATTTCCTTGGGAACTTCCATGCTATTCTGAATCCTCTGTGCTGTACGGGTGGTACAAACAGGAATGAGCCTTCTGGTTCTGGAAGCTAAATTTAGCCACATCTAATTGCCTTAGTTGATTTCTAAGCCTTTCTTGAGTTGAGGCAGCAGGTTCATTAAGTACAAGAGATTTTAATCTTGTTTCAGGAACTCATTAAATACCTCCCTGTATAAAAAAAAAAAAAAAAGGGAGGCATTCAGGGGCCATCTGCTGGTTGTTTGGCACATCTCTGCTGGCCACAACCCCACACAGTCAGAGAGCCAGACGATCTGGAGCAAAGCACAAGACAAATTCAGATCTAACACCAGAAGAAAAAAGTGCAGGAAATATCTTGCAATTAATGGATTTTTTGGGGAGGGAAATTTTAAGCTATAGTGAAATAGTATTAAGGGCTAAGCTGGATTCAATTGGATTCACACAGCTGCAAATGTAGCAGTTCCTTGGGCTCAATGTAAATGAAAATATTTGGTCACAGAGTGATTTATACTTACGAGATCAGTTTAGAGTAACAGATATAGAAAAAATAAGTTACAATGTCACGACCATCATAACTGAAATAACATTTTACATTTTTCCACAACTTCTCCAAGTATTGCACCACTTTGTTGAAGGGAAATTGGCATTTCTGTATAGAACTATTACAAAACCCATTTCTTTCAACTGGTACATCAGACCTTTCCACATTTTTCCTATCAAAACAGGAATTTCATTTTCTTACAGTTCTCTTCCTTTGTGCAATTTCCACATAGCAATAATATTGGAGATTTTTTTGAATATAGATTAGGACATCACCTAAGTGCATTCATGTAAGCAGATCTATAAGGGAGTTGGGGGGATGTCCAAGTAGTAGGGTCCAGCTGCCTCACTGCTGGTTGTGATCCTGAGACCCAGAGAAAGCATCCTTGAGCAATCCTTTGTGCTCAGTTATGAGGCAAGTCAATTTCCAGCGCTAGTGCCAGCACTACTGCCTTAAGATCAAGACATCCATACAGTAGTACTGATAATCACAAGCACATATTTTAGTAAAGAAAGTGAAGATTCAGAAGCATTTCACTTGCAACTGTACAGATCAAGGCACCTACTACAAGAAAGAAAAAAAACACACAAAACCCAAACAAGCAATAAAACAAAACAAAAACTTAACCAAACAAAAACAAAAACAAAAACAAAAACAAACCCACACAACACAGGACCAGGAATTGAACTAAAACTATTTTGACAAGTTTTGGAAGTCAATCTCTGTTTTCAGTGATACTAAAGACACAGGGTAACTGTCACAGCAACTGACCACATAACACTTCACCACTAACCAAGGAACTTTCCTATAGAAGGGGTATCAGATCTACAGTTTTATTCTCCCTTTGAAGGGCAAGGAAGATTTTGACCGTAATATATTGTTAATTTTTGCTTTGTGGGAATGCAGGCAGAAAAATACTTTGAGAATTTTACCTGACATCAGTAGGATGAGTCAACACTGTGTCAATATAAAAACCCACCAGTTTTGACAGAAATGTTATAGAGCCTATGTTTACAAGATGGAAAGGAAAGTATCTACACAATCTATTAAGCTAGAAAGATTCTGTTGCATGCCTGAACACTGTTTTGTAAGGCAGCTGTAAGGCTAAGCTGCAGTAAGATGATGATCACAGTAATGTAATTACTAGTACAAGGTTAGCCAAAGGGATTGCTTAGCCAAGAAAAATTAGATACCTCAGTATGAGTCAACACATTCATTTTCCAAACAGTTTAGCTGTATGAGGTAGATAAAACAGTGTTTATAAAGCACTGGTAACAAGGCGGTTCCTAACAGCTTGCAAACTACATTATCTCATTCTGCCATATCACAGTAAAGCAATAAAAGGTAAAGAGAGGATCAATCCAAAGCTCTGCTGAAAACACCTATTTTGTCCCAAAAGTAAAAGAGCTTAAAAGTTAAATATTAGCTGCTGTCTGTTGAATTAGTTCCATCGGTGGATGTAAATTATCAGGGCCATGAACACCATCCTCTGCAGGGGTTTAGCTTCCTGTGCTCCAGGCCAGCTGCAGTGGGGAACTTCAGATTGGCTGCTGTGAAAAGCACTGCATGAAGATTCTGTTGGGCACTTCCCCCTCTGCTTGGTAGCTGCACTTTTGCTGAGACACCCATCCTTGACTGAGCTACACTGAGCTCTTCCTGGCCTCACATCACCCAACTGAGCCTTGTGGCTTCATCTCAGTCCTGCTTTCATCACTGCAGATATCCTGGGTGATCCTTGGGCTGCCAGCTGACTGTGTGTCCTGCCACTCTACCCAGCCCTGTCCCCGACTTGACTTTCTGGCCTTGATCTTGGACCTACCTCATTACCATAGACTTGCCAACCAGTTATAGCTCCAATAGACCTGCTCTGCTTTTCCTGTTTGGATGCTGTGAGACTGCACTCCTCACTGGTAAGCTTTGCCCCTGCCTACATTGCTCTCACCAGCAGCTCCTGCCTTGACTTCCTTTACAGAATAACCTGCTTGTGCTGCTCTCCCTGATGTACAACTTGGATATGAGCCTGGCAAAAGTAACAACTATTATCTGGATCCCATCTAACAGGAATGTAAAATGGAAATCAACATCAGTACTAAGCTACTCTTTCATAATAAACAAGATTAATGAAATGACAGATCAAACCAACCTAGATTCATAGACTGGTTTGGGTTGGAAGGGACATTTAAAGGCCAGAGTCTAACCCCCTGCAGGGAGCAAGGGCATCTGCAACTAGAGCAGGTTGTTCAGAGCCCTGGCCAATCTGACCTGTTATGTTGCCAGGGATGGGGCAACCACTGCCACTCTGGGCAACTTGGGCCTGTGTCCACTGTTCCATTTAATTTTACATCCTACATTTAACTGTTCTGCACCTAGTGTACAGTTCCCTTCCTGTCTCTCATCAATAACACTCTGCTTAAATACTGAAGCAAACCCTATGCATGTTGCTCTAAACTATTAATTCAACCTGACTTTATCACACAGATCACATCAGCACTCTGCAGGCTTTCAACAGAACAGCATGCTTGAATCAGTTCTGAATTTGATCCAAAGGTCAAAATGTGGTTAAGGAACCCAATTTCAGAAGAGATCAGCTCATAGCAGTCTTAAGTTTCACTGAAAGTTTGGGTGGTGTGAAGAACAGAACAAAAGGAAAAACATAAAAATGTATGGAGGAGCCTGACCTGGTTTATAAGGTGAGAGGTGGACCAGACTGCAAGAGCACAGACACAGACTTGACAGGCAGCATTCTTAGAATAAACCCACTGATTTCCAGGGGATCTTGGTACTTGCATGCCTTGAAAATTTTCAAGGCCACATTGGACAGAGCCTTGTGTAGCCTGGTCTAGTTGAGAGGCCTCCCTGCCCATGACAGGGAGGTTGGATTAGATGATCTCTAAGGTCCCTTCCAATCTAGGCCATTCTATGATTCTATGAAAATACCACTGGATATCAGCCCTTTCTTCTGATGCTGGATTATCTCTGGAAGTTAGTTTTTAATCTAAGTCACCTGCACTGTTTTGGAAGTGCTCTTCCCAAACCTGCTTCTCATTTATACTGGTGCTTCCCAGAGCAAAGCTGAGTACAGAGTCTGACTGAACTAGGTTAAAAAAAAAAAAAGGACAGAGCAGCATTAATTCTCAATTTCACTGCTTCTGAATTTTAGACAAGAACTCTAATGTAACCCTAATGCAGCTTTTAAAATTTCCTTTGCATTTTTTTTCCCCAGGACTCAGCTACAGTAATTGCAGAGTTTCTAGCCTTTCCCTCTGATTATTATTCAATTATTTATGTACATTATAAATGGTCAGAGGAATTCTGGAAACTGTGACAAGTGTTCCAGATCTCAATATCTATCATTGCCAAAATAAAGGACTTAAATCTGGAAGTGAGTTACTCTATCAAACACTGTGGTTTGTTCTTTGAATATACATGTTTATATATAGCTATTAGATATTTTCATGGAGACACAGCTGCCAAATTACTGCTTTTTTGGTTTTAAATGTCAAAACATTCCATTTTTTTCTGTCTTCCTATGTGCAGCAAAGGAAAAAAAAAAAAAAAGAACAGAAACCCCTGCTCTAATTCAAAGAAAAATGCTGCTGTCAAGATGCTTATAGTCTTATAAACAACTGTTGTATTTGATAGATGACGCAGATACATTATTCATTATTAAAATGAAGAACAAAAATCTCTGAAGAACTAAGAGCAAAGTTGCCCACAGAACAGTTATTATGGGTTATGCTGATTTGGTTCCTACAAAGTGCATGGTATGCTGCAGCTGGTTTCTCTCAAGCAGGTTGGTGGTTAGTTGAGGACCCAGTTAGCTGCTCCTCCAGGCACCAGCAGCTGAGTAAATCTAGCATTGCTTTGCTTATGGCAATATCAGTGCTGCCCTGACTAGCTGGCAGTAATGTCATTTCATCTGTTACAGCCTTATTTACACAGAAAGGCTACAGCATAAATACACACTGAGCCATACTTGAGAGAAGCCACATTACCAAACCCTTTCCTTCATTTTACTGGCTTTGGCACAGAAAAGGTGGGAAGTGATCAAGATACACAAGTCAGCAATCACTGTGTCAGGAATGAGGTGGCAAGTAAGGGCCTGCACCTGAAAGGCTAAATGGAATTTGATGGCACCTCCCATCAGACAGAAAGGAGCAAGAGTGAGGGAGTAAAACTGAAGACTAGATTCTGTGCCGTGCGCTGTCCTTGCCAAAGGAGCTTCAGCTGTTTTAGTCCTCTATTTCTCATTAGTCATTAATACAGTGTTTAAAAAGAATGAGCTTTCAATCTGCAGAAACACAGTAGTTGACTTCTTACAGAAAAAAAAATTTCTCAGATTCATAGAACCATGTGGGTTGGAAAAGACCTTAAAAATTGAGTCCAACCATTAACACTACGCTATCAAGTCCACCACTAAGCCACATTCCCAAGCACCACATCTATATAGTGTTTAAACACACACAGGGACAGTGACTCAACCACCTCTCTGGGCAGCCCTTTCCAATGCCTGACAACCCTTTCAGGTAAAAACACAATTCCCTAATGTCCAGTTTAAATCTGTAGTGCAGCTTGAGGTCATTCCCTCTTGTTCTATCATTGGTTACTTGTGATAAGACACCAGTGGCTCTCTACAACATCCTTTCAGGTAGTTGTAGGGAGTAAAAGGTCTCCCTCTCAGCATCCTTTTATTCAGACTAAATAGCCCCAGTTCCCTCATCTTCTCCGAGCTCTTCACCATCATAGTAGTTCTTATCAGACCTGCTCCAGTACCTCCATGTCTTTCTTGTATTGAGGTGCCCAAAGCTGAACACGGCACTTTGAATGGTCCATCCTCAGCTCAGGGCTGTAAGGTCCTTCAACTTTTATAGAATCATAGAATTGTTTTGGCTGGAAAAGACCTTTAAGATAATTAAAATCCAAAAACTATTCTGTACTGACAGGAGAGCATTGTTATTCCTATAAGCCCAAATCAATTATGATGGTGGACTCAAATCCTGGAGTTTCTCATCTCCTCTTACCTTCTCATCTGGACTCATATCCAGTGAAATCAGTGCAACAAATAATTAGGACTACATATACAAGTCTTCTCAGGAGGAAAAGTAGCCCTGTCCTCCAAGCCATATTTTCAGCTCTGGGAAAATATCAGGATAGTTTCATACTCCCCTCAATCAAGACATCAGTCAAAAGCAAAGCTTATCCTAAAACCACAGTCCTCAAAACCTATCTACAAAACTGAAATCTAAAGCTGCTAAGGGAGGAAAGACAGGACTCAGAATAGGCTTTGCTTTAGACCTGTGACAGTAAACACATTTCACTTTTTAAAAAATTGTATGCAAAATCATGCTTGAAAGCCTGGCTCCTGTGAAGTAGATGACACTAAGCCCACTGACTTCAGCAAGCCAGGACTTCTGCCATACCCTACCATGTCAAACCTGGTGGGCAGCTGTACTGGGAGCACTCCCCACAGAACAAGTGAGAAAAATATGATTAGTGTAAGAGAAGAGTTGTGGGACTGCTCATCTCATCAGGCAACAGTGCTCCCTAACAAACAGAATTAAATAATGCAGTGAAAATGACGTTTTGCTCTTGAAACACACTTGGATTTGGCCAGGGAGCCATTCTGAAAGGGACAGTCCTACCCTGAACTACTAACCATGTGGAACAAAACAGGGGTTTTCTCTGCCATGGGCTGTTTCCCAGTAACTGACTGCTGAGGCTGTAATCTCTCCAGCTGCTCCTGGAAGCTGTGTCTCCTGTGTATCTCTTTCATCTGTTCTTCCTTTTGGGATTGCTTGTTTTTACTTTCTTCTGTCCTGAAAAATATACAGATTCTGCTTCGCTTAAGCTTTACACTTGGGAGAATAAAACACCACCCTTGTTCATCTGTTTGCAATTTTTTTTTCTTATATTTATACCACACACTTGAGGGTGAATCATGACATGAAAGGCTAAAATAGACTTAGAAAGTGCTTATGGTGTTTGTGGGAGGGGACACAAGAACTTGTCATTGGATGAAGTAATCTCAAAAAAAAAAAGACAGACAAGAGGCAGACTTCAAGCCTCTGACAAGTGGTGACAATCTTACCTGGAGACCAGAATTCCCTTAGGCAGAGGCATATGTGTGATGTTTCACTTCCCAACTCCACACCAAAATTCTTAGCCTAAATCCCTTTCCTCTCTGTTACAATACATTTACCCCTGAACCAAGACCTTCCACATTTCTGTATTTTGATGGCTGCAAAAAGATATCAAAAGATATTTACCCCTTCCCTGACAAATATCAAGTTCAATTTCTTCTGAATTCAAGCCCTGGCTGCCCCAAATAATAATAATTAGAGTATCAAGAACAAAAAATGAAAAATCCTTAAAAATCATTGAGTTACTACTCAGCAACACTAAACCCAGATTCTTGCCAAGCTGTTCTCTGCCATCTATGTGGCAGGCTAACAGCTTGACAAAATAGAGTTTTATAAAGCTGATGGAAGCAATGAGCTTTAATGTCAAAAACCCCATAGAGAAAAAAACCTGCAGCCAACCATCTGCCATTTACACCAAGTACACAGTAGTTGGGGTGTCTCAGTGGCAGGGCAGGCAACTGTTTAACAATGGCAAAGTAGTAAGTCTCTAGAGCAGGCAGACTCCAATTCTTTCAATGTCAAAGTCAAAATGTTAAATTCCACTCTAAAAATAGCAAGCCGAATATAACCTTTGAAAAGTCAGTATAATGGAGCTCTCCCAAATAGCTGGGCAGGTGCATGAAGCAACCACCCAACTGCACTTTAAAGTTAGACATTATGCCAAATACACTACATTAAGAGGAGCCCAAGAAGGTAGAGGCCCAAATAACTCTGCTGTTTCTTCAATTGATATCATTCCTACTTACCTCTGAAAAAAAAACAAAACCAACCCAACAAAAAAAAACCACAAAACTTTCCAAGATATTCCTCAAGGGAGTATCTTTGTCCCTCTAAGCTCTTGCACTTTTCTTGATGTCCAAGAGCCAGAATTGCTTTGGTTGGGAAAAGTTACAAGGGGAACCATAATACACCTTCCAGGTTGTAAATGGCTTTTTATGCCAAGGAAGATAAAGCATTTTCCATACTTATTGGTAACACAACAAGAAAAAAAGGCTTAAATTGAGATAGGCTCATTTAAATTAGACAAGAAAAAGCTTTACAATTATAAGTAAACAGCAAAATATACTACCTGGGGAGTCAAGGAATCCTCACAATTGAGGGTTTCAAGACCAAGTTATCTACAGATCTGCCAGGAAAGGATTAAAATTTTACCTCACTAAATTGGTTTAGGGATACAGACCCTTCCTGACCCTTAGTAAACCTCAGTATTGTTCTTCAAAAAAGCAGATAAATACCACATTATCCTCCTCTTTGTATAAAATAACCCCAAACAACATGGCTAAATTCACCATGTCAGAAGTGCCATTGCATTATAATCTCAGGACAGTTCACTGATCTACTGCCTGCCTCTAAACCTTTCAGCAATAGCTGCTGGGATTGGCTATCCTTCCAGGTAACAAAGCCAGACATTATTTTGCTACAAATTCCAGACCAAAGAAGTAAAGTTCTTTAATCTTAGACAATTACATAAGCCATAATCAAAAACACTGACAGCTTTTCTTCGGTGATACCTTGGCAATTCTGTTGCAGTTAAAGGAGACTCTGGAGCATTTCCTGCATTTTGCATCTTCTCAGCTTCCATTTTGTTTCCTTTTTCTATGTCAGCTGCATTGTCTCCACAGCTTGTAAAGGGGGTATCTCTTTTCTCTGGTTTCATTCCCACCAGTTTCCTAGAAATCACCTTATTTGCCTCTTGCCTCACTTTGAAAGATTTGGCTTGATTTATTTTAGGGGAACCCAACTCTTCCAGACTTCCTGGGTCCTGTTTTATGCCCTCATGTTTTTCAGGCAGGGCAGGCACTTTACAAAGAAGCTCCAAGTCTTCTTTCTGTGCTGCACGGAGTTGTTGCAGTAACAGGCTTTTCCCTGAGCAATTCCTCCTGCAAAGAAAATAAAAACCGGATTTAATCAAGATAAAGCATTATACAGATTAACAAGGAACTTCCCATGAGTGACAGCTGAAAACAAGGACTGCAGATTTACACAATAAATAGCTATTAGTAATATCAGCAGAAGAGGCTACAGTGACAGAACATGAAACAGATCTTATTGGCATTTTATTTACCTCTTGTACATTACAGGCACAACACACACCTGCTAGAAGAGCTCTGAACAAACAATGCTAGTATAAAATCAGAGTCTACAGATTCTTGTCCCCTTTAGATATAGAGGATAAAAAAGCCCAGATTGAAAGTACTGTTTCTCCTTAAGTTTATCAAATCTCCTGATATAACACCCAGAACCATCAAGACATTTAACACCAATGTCTGGACTACTAAGAGGTATCCCTAAGTAGTGAATTTTAGGAGTGTCATATATTGGAGAGCAGCCTTATGGTATAGTGCTAGAACCAACAGCATATTTTCAAGACAACTAACCATTCAAGGCCCCAGTACATAGGTGTATATTGTACTACAGAATACGTGGCCCTGTTTAATAATCCCATCTAGAGTGAAACTGATTCACTCCTTGTGAATGAGATCAGAACTTTGCCCTGCTGAGACCATGAGGCATTCTTACCTAGAAATACAACTGAATAACATTTGCTAGGTATTTGTGTATGTCCTTCAACATTAAAACAAATCAAAATCCAATCAGTTTAAGCTCTGCTCTCCACTACTCCAGATTTACACTGAGAGAACTTCAGCATTTGCCTCAGTGTCTGCGAGTTCCCCAAGTATCATCTTGTCCCTGCTTTATACTGTCTTTGGATTAGACATTCTAAATTATATTGAGTGTTTGGAGTCTGTTCCTTGAAACATCATTTATTCTTGCAAACCATTTTAAAAAGTGCAATTGCTCAGTACAGTACAAGAGCTCTGCTTGTCCTCTGCACTGCTGTGGTGTGAACTTGCATGCATCAGACTTCTAAATGTGATCCAGAGCATAAATGCAAGAAGATACTTAAAGCTTGCCATTTCTTCACATTAACAAACATCAGACAACCTATGGTGTGAATCAAGCCCTGAGTTTAGCAACAGGAAGAGGCTTGCATCTGTGCATGGTGAAGAATTTACAGTTTAGGATTCCATCCATCACACTATCCACTTTCCCCTCTTCCTCTCCCCTCCAATTAAGAAGAATTGAGAGCATCCCTGCCCACACAATGCATTCCATATTCTCTTTAAACCAGCATCTATTCTAGCATATTTTATTATTTCTAAAAATAAAGGTTTGTCTGAGTCAAGTCCCCACAGTATTTTCAAAGTTGAGTTTTGAGTCATTTAAAACCCAGTTCTGCTGTCACTCAAACTAGTCTTCAGAAAGAGTCAGGCTTACCCAGCCACTCAGCTTCACTCTGCCTTCAGAGCAGCTTCCATACAACTGTTCCATACAGTGTGCTACACTACCTCAAGGAGTAACAACTGTTTTCTAGCTTCAGTATCTTTACCATGCAACAGAAAAAACAGTGAATTCCTGGGGCCACAGTGAAGCACTATTTGGCTTCTGAAGACCAGGAATGGAGAAATTTCAGTATGTGAGCTCACTCTAATCACCAATAGGGCAATTATTTTTGTGCAGAAAAAAAAAATCATTTGAACTAGGGTCCTGATAAAGAATCTTACATTGTGCTTTCTGCTTGGTCCTTCATTGTCTCTGTGTCTTCTTCAATAGAGCTGTCACTTGCACTATGAAACAAATTAGACCACATTAGTTAGTTCTGTTCCAGTTGAGTGCCAGCAAAGTTAGAATCATTAAGAAAAAGGTAGAGTTACGTTACTTGCAGGGAAAATCTCCATGTATAATGGAAAATTATCTACTTTATAGCAAGAAAAATAAATATTCAAGCAACTACATCAAAATGTGTTAGCTGTTTATTAACTACAAGGTTTCTTCTGGTCACTCTTCAACCCCCTACTGCAGCAAATATACACCCTGACATGAGCAAACAGCTCATCACAGACACCATTAGATCCCAGGTAAAGGGCATGTTTGCCAGAATCTGCTGCAGATTGAGAATCTGGGCTTCCATAATTATAAGGCCCTCTTATCACACAAGAGACAGAAATCAGCACCTCCTGTTGCTTGTCAGGGGTGTCATGAATTATGCCCATTTTGTCCACAGTACTATCAGAATGCCAGCCCAAGTCAGACAGCTGCAGGCATTGCTTCCTAGGCACTGCCTGCTTCTTCAGAGATGGAAACTTCAAAGATGCTATTTCCCTGGATGATTTGCACATCCTTTCTGTGTTACCACATGCCCACGTATTTACCTGTTCTGAGAAGTTATGCTCTCCTAAGACTCCTGAGTATGCTCCCAGACAAAGGTTGTGCCTTCCTAAGGTCACAGAAGTGTGGAAGAATAGAACACTTCAAAAGTTACATTTCACTGGTATGAAGTGCAGAGAGAAGGTTTCAGATTCCCACTTTTTGTTATGTCTCCCTGACAATAGAGCCAGAGTTTACCTTTGATCCTCACTGGGGAATGCTACTGACTTCTGTGGTTTGGCATCTCTTAAATCTATGTACACGGTTACAGGCTCAGGCAGGCACTGTAATCTCATCATGTCCTTCCTCAGACAGCCTCGTGGAGATGATGGCAAGGCAACATCCCTAAGTAGAGAAAACACTGTTTCAGCATGTCCTCTGCCTTATCCACACAAGTCCTGCAGGGTGTGGATTAGGATCAAAACTGGACTGTGAAAGGAGCTTTGTGCTTGGCTAATGTACAGATTTAAACTCAGCTTCTACCTACTATCTGCCACCTTTCAAAGCTGGACTCAAAGACTCAGCTTCCCCCAGGAATACAGACCACAGGCAGCACAATGAAGGATATTTAGGTCTCAACTACTGACAATGCCAACTCATTCTGTAGAAAAGAGGCAGACAATATATGGTAGCAAAAAAAACCCAAGCTTTAAGAACCCAGTGCCAAGCAGTAAAAAAAGATTCCCTCTCTGCCTTCATATGCTCTGAAGGATGGAATAGAATTGCCGAAGAAGTAAAAATCATCCTCATGGCTCTCCCTGCTCTGGCAATGAGGATATTTTTCATCTTCCCCTCAACAGTCTTGTTTCACACTATTGTTTCCTCTGATGTCTGATGGAGAATGCCAAGGTGGCAGGATACTGACTGTTTAAAGGAAAAGACTAAGAGTCAGTACATTTAACACCCCTGTAGCATATTCCAACTACAATATCACTTTTTTCCACAGGGGTTACAGACAAAAGTACCTACAACACACCGTAAGTTTCCAGGTACCCCTACTGACTGACATCATTACCTGGTGTGTAGGACAGAAAAAAACCTACTTATTCTCTCGCTGCTCTTGAGAGGAGACCTTCACTGATGGCCACCTACAGCATGAAGACACTGTCCTGAACTGCCTGGCACAAAGCTCTTCCAGTTTACCCATGAGTTCATTGTCAGATCTGCTCCTGAAAGTCTCTATGGAAGAAGAGCAAAAAAGCATCATCAGCCGTGGTTTTCTGCTATGGGATGACCAAGTATACACATTTTTACATTGTCCCTTTCTCTACAGCCTGTCAGAAGAGCAAGGGTAAAGATTCTATTGCCCTCTGGCTCTAACTCACTTAAAACTTTCATCTGTCTTGGATTATTTACTCTTAGGCTATGATAGGCCACAAAGAATTGCTTTCCAGCTATAAAAGCAAGATGAAATCTTGAGGAAAGCTAATTAAAAATGTTTGAGGCATTAAAAAACCCACTATGATTTCAGCATCCAAGACGATGCTGCAGGCAATGATTTAAACAAAGGAACTTGAGTTTTATTTGTTTTTATACACTTTCAGCAAAACTGGGGTTAAATTAGCAATGTTACCATAATCTGCTGAGGAGAAAGCAACTTCTGCATGAATGTTATCTTTCTGATGCTCCGTGTCTTGAAGAATCTCATCTAGATCCCCTTTATCAATACTCTGAAAGAAGACATCCACAATGTGATGGTAAATACATTCCCGAGGCCCTGCTACAAAATAAAAGTCTCTGACTCACATCCTTTGTAGTAACTCCATCAGATTCTCCTGGCACATAGAAATACACAAAGGGCATGGAAGTTCACCAGATGTTTTTAGAATGGCCTAAACCGACAGCTCCTTATAAGGAGAAACACATCCATCCCAAATATCCACATGACCTGTCTCAACATGAGTTATATCCCAGAACTGTGGTAAGTCCTCCACACGGCTCAATCTTCCACATGCATTCACATGGAGAAATATTTCCCACAGTAAGTGTTCTGCTTCATCCCTCAAACCCACCAAGAGTAGCAGATCCACATGTATTTTATTTCCCTCTCTATTACTTCAAGCACCTTTCTTCACCCTTTCATGATCTCCAAAAGACAACATCCCAGACTACACTGCCAGGTTGCTTTAAGCAGATCCACAAGGAAGTGCTGTATGAAGGGAATGCATTTACTGTGCCTCTTTGGGCCACACATCTATCCAGATGCTCCATCTACTGCTGCTGAGGCTTTTTCTTCAGGAATTAGCTATAGGCTAATCTTTCTGCTATAGGCTACAGAAAAACACTGCAGATAGTAAAACAAATTAAAAGGTGGCTGGAATCAAGAGCAAGTATATGTAATCTGATCTGAATAATGCTGAGAACTTCTCACTGTCACTAACACAAGAAGGAATTTTGGCTTTTCAGTTCTTTGAGATGCAGCCTTTAATCTTTTCCTCCTCCTCCAACTCCCAACCACAGCCAATTCCCATTCCTCTAGGTACACTAAGCATCAGATGCTATCTCACAGCTGCTTATGCCACACTGAAGATAGGATCAGCAATTTTGTTGCCAGAAATCACAGATACTGTGGCTGAGGGTATGCTCACACTAACTCAGGTACAAGAACCAGTCTGCCATGACATGCATTTAAAGTGCTGATTGCTTTCCCCTCTGGCTATTATTTGAGACGAAAGTCTTAATTAAAAATATCCACATCCACATGAAATATCACCAGAACTCAGAAGCACTCATGATTGATTTGTTTTAAAAGGAAGCTGGCTGTCAGTTATGACAATTATGTCACACCTATAACTGACATGCATTTCATGACCACTCAAGGGCTTTAGAACAGCAGCAGCACCCTCCTAAACAAGTAGTTTCCCTTGTAAAAACCTTGTCAACTACCCCTCCCATCTCAGAGAGGATTCTCTTTCCTGAGCAATAAATCTTCACACATACCCAAACCTGAATAGATGTATTCTAATATTATATGCTGCAGCTGATGAAAGGTAAAAAGCCTGCAAGACATAGGCTGAAATCTCTCACACCAACACAAAATTAATACTGGGGTTCAGACGTGGCATTGAGATGAATCAGTCTGGGAAACTGAAGAATGACTGACACCCGAGCTCACTACCATGACAGCCATATCACAGGTTGTTAACCCCCTGTTAACAGGGGTTGTTTGATAAAACAGTCCAAGGAGAAAGATAACAAACACCTACTTTAATTATAAAGCAGTTAGTACTAAGTTTCTTTTTCAATAAAAGTGTTTAAATAGAAATCATTATTACAAAGAGATCAAACTACCATCTAACCTGTTTTATTAAGGCTTTATCCTCCTAACCCTTTACAGTAGTTCTATTCCTGTTAAGTACTATAGAGAGTCCAGGAGAAAAAGAAATTAAGATTAGCACGATTTCTAACACAGAAAGGGACTTAAAAAAAAATAAATTTCAAATTAATTGATAGGATTAGAATCAAGAATAAACTCTGTAGTAGTTTTAACTACTTGACAAACTGAGGTGTCTTGCTGAGCTGGGAACTAACAGTCACTTTTGAAACCTAACCACAGAAGTCAGGGATATCAAACAGGTTCTGAAAGGAAAATCATGCCTTCTGAATTAATAGAGAAACACTCTCTACTAATTCTATTCAACTCTCACTATATAAGGTGAGACAGGAATTAAACATAGAATCACTTGGTAAAGATGCCCTCCAATAATGAGATGGTTAAACGATGCAGCACAGTGTAAAAGACAGGCAAGCAGCTGCATTGCCTAGACTAGAACAGCTCTAACAACAAAAAGTTTACTTTTTGTGAGTGTAGACAAAAGGAGAAATTTCTGCACTGTAATTCTACAGAAAGCTTAGAACAGAAATATCAGGTTCATGTTGTGTGCCAGTTAAATTCTATCAACCTTAAAAGTCAATAGAGGAAGTGCAGATCTATAGCTATAGTACTGAAGACAATAACCTCTCCACACTGAGGTCACACACCAGTTAAGCACACGAGCTGGTCATCCCACAGACCTTTCTGGGACACTTACCTGCAATGACAAATGGGTCATTTCTTGAACCCCTGAGGTTTCCTCCTTAGCCATTCTTTCTAGACTGCTGCCAATACCATGTGAAGGAGGTCTGACACCTTGGTCTTGGTGGCCTGGTGATGGCTCCAGGATTATTTTGAAGAGGATCTTTGTCTCTATCAGTTTTTTTCTGTCTTTTGGACTGCCCAGCTCTTCCATGGACCATGTTGTATTAAGCAAAGAGTTCTCTCTTTCGCTGTCCTGATCCCTACCCCATTCTTTCTCTTCAAGGTGATGTGTAGAATCTGCAATAGACTCTTCAAGAACTCTTGACTCCTCATTTTGACTTGGAATGTCTTTGGGAGGGCTGGCAAGATTGGAAGACTCATCTTTAACCATTTGTACATGTTCTTTTGCAAGGATTTGGGCATCAGTTTTATTCTGAAAGCCAAAACTTTCTAGATCTCCATTCCACATCTCCTGTGGGTGTCTTCCTGTTTTATAGGTTTGCTACAGGTAGACAAAACACACACATGCAGAAAGTCATATCTGCCTGAGCTTTAGAAGCTGACAATCAGCCACAACAAAGCAATTGGAAGATAGCCGCTCCAACTCAAGGCACCAGCTGGAAACAGCACACACCATATCCATCAGGGAAAACAAGACTGTTTTACTTTCCAGAGACTTTAACTCTCAAAAAGTGCTAATGAACTTAACGTCCCTTACATGAGCTCTTCATTTGACACTTCTTACATCAAGAGAAACAACAGCATAATGCTAGTCTTCCCATAATGGAACAGCAGAATCAGCTGTTTCCTCTGCCAGCTTCCTATGACTGCTAATCTTCATTAATGCAGAGGCAATGTAGTATTTTTACTCCAGAAAAGCTATTCAAGGGATGAAATTCACACTTGTCCTCCTTACAACCCTGTCCTAACCAATTCTTCATTGTCTAAATATGTACAATGGTGGCTGAAATTATTTCAAACACAGAAAAACTTAGGACACAGGGGTAAAAAAAAGCGCCAAAGAACAAAATGGCAACAATAAAATCCACAAAGAGATGAGACAAAGAGAGATCTAAAATAACAAGAAAAACAAACACTTTAAAGGGTCACTGTATAAAGAAAAAAAATTCTACTCTCCAGGGGAAGAAAGTAACGGGGATTATGCTCTTTTGCCATAAAATGCAATTAAATAGGTCAGAGACCAGCAGCTACCCTCTTTGGAGGCAATCAGAAGAGTGAAGTTAGAGTAGTACAGACCACGCCTAACAGCCAACAACCTGCATATTTGAGTCTTCCAGGGAAAACTCCATCAGTTCTTCTGACAGGTCAGGAATTAAGTTGGGGTGTTCTCGCTGGAAGATGAAAAGCTCCCCATCACTCTCACAGTCAGACTGCAAACACAAAAATAAATAAATAAAATTTAAATGAGACTGTAATGTACTGTGTGAGGACAACAGCATCATCATTTGACTGAAGCTCAAAGACAAGAATTTTCACTGCAGGTATATCTTCACTAGAGAGCCTGATAGCCCAACACCCAGCAACCCAGCCAAACATTTGACCAAGCTACAATTGTTAAAACCATCTAAAAAATTGAATTACCAGGGAGGTTGATTACTATCTTCCCTCTGAGCAAAGCTATAACAAGAAAGGACAAATTTTCTAACTCTCCAGTGATTCACTGACTTCAGAGAGTCAAAACTCACTGGTGAGAATCTAGACAAAGCAAGAGAAGAAACAGCTAGAAACTATTGCTGCTCCTCCAAAGCTCAGCCAAAGAATGAGGGCCCAGAGTTGAGCTTAAATAGAGCTGCCTGGGCATGTGGGTGGGAACCCCAGCTGAGGCTGGGCAAGGACCATGGAGACTTATTCATGCAATCAGGACCTGCTGTTGACTGTTCAAAATGCAAAGCAGTATCTAGATTGGATTAGACAGGGTTTAAATAGCTTTAAAAAATAATATATCTTTTTTTCTGAACATAAGGTATGCACTTGAGATAACTCCTAATACATGGATGCCACCATGAAGTTAAGCATCTCCTCAGCAGTCTGGACACACATTTCCTGCTTGTCCCTTTGGTTTGCAAATGTGCATTTTCAGTAACTCGCACTGGGGAGAATCCTGCCTGCCTGGTGCAATTAATTTCTCTTAGGAAACAAAATATTCCTTGAAGTGTTCAAAAATATATTAAGATTTTTATACCTGCTTGAAAATTAACAAAATATTCTGATTTGGACAGAATATCACCTCAGAAAAGTCAACATCAGACCTAGCACCTCAGGCTAGAAAGTCAGCCACATCTGTTATTTCCACCAGATCACTGCTGACCAGAGATCTTCAGCAGTCATGAGGCAGCCTGTCCCAGACACTAAGATTCAGCAAGTAAGAAATCTGTAATGCTGAAGAATACTGCACAATGTCAATCAGTCTTATGATTTATGAAAAGGTTAGTGGCATTCTGTTTCTTTGCAGGTAGAATCTAAATACAAAAAGGCAACATGTCTTGTAGTTAATTACAGGCAGGGAATAAAAGCAAAATCCAGGCTTGAAATAGCTGCCAAATGTTTTTTCCAGTGGACCACAAAGTCTTCAGGAATATCACTTTCCTGTGATCATCATACACAGAAAAAAAATACTAAGAGGCCTATTGTCTGGCAAGTAATTGGAATGAAGAGCAGAATACTCTTAAGCATAAGACCTTGTAATTAATTTAAAATCAGCAGTATGTTGCTCTCATACTGTATTTTTGACTAAACTAAGAAGAAATGTAGCTCACTCTGCAAGGAGCACACTACCCTACTCTCCCCAGCCTAGAAATACTTATTGTCTGGATAATTGTTTAGTCTGGAGAAGAGGAGGCTCAGGAGGGACCTTATTGCTCTCTACAACTACCTGAAGAGAGGCTGTAGGGAGGTGGGGGTCGACCTCTTCTCCCAAGTTAAAAATGACAGGACAAGGGGGAAAGGCTTCAAGTTGCGCCAAGGGAAATTTAGGTTAGCTATCAGGACAAATTTCTTTACAGAGAGGGTGGTTAGGCATTGGAATGGGCTGCCCAGGGAAGTGGTAGAGTCCCCATCCCTGGAAGTGTTTAAAAACCGTGTGGATGTGGTGCTGGAGGACATGGTTTAGGGACCCTGGCAGTGCAGGGTGAACGGTTGGACTCGATGATCTTAAAGGTCTCTTCCAACCAAATGATTCTATGATTCTACGAAATCTGTCCCAGCTTTGGGTTCCAAAGTACAGTGAGAGGAGATGGAAATTATACTTTGACAATCAGCGATGATGCAGAAGACTGGGAATTAATGTGCAGTGTCTCAACAGCCAGAGCAGGCAGCCTATCAAGGACACCATCCCAGCTACTCAGAAATCCCTGGCTAAGGAGACCTCTTGTTTTTGAGAGATTCTTCTAACAGACAAAGAGAAAGAAAGGCAGGTTCCAGTGCTTACTCTGGAGGCATCAGAGTCCAGAGAAGGGAGCTGATCTTTCACTGCAGAAAATATGGCTCCCCATTGCAATGTTCTGGCGTCCTGAACAGGAGTTGTGGGAGGCTCAGATGGATGCTGAGTATCCTCACTCTGCCCTTCCGAAGCCATCTGAACAGTTTCCCTTCAGACAAATGAAAGATGACCTTAAGTATAACCTCAGGAATGGATACAAAGGGTAACGTCAGGACAAAATGAGAACAAAGCCTGTGCATTCAGGATCAGCACAATCCTCAGCACTCCCAGGGTTTTCACCATCAGCACGAAATGATAAAAACTGCAGTTTTGGAGTTGTTCCTTCCCACCTTAGTTCAGAAGGCTGAGAACTTTCTGCCCTGCTCACCATAATTGGAGCTATTATTTGAAGTGAGACAACACAGCAGGGACTATCACTGTACTAACATGTCTCATAATCCTCACGGAAAACCTCTGCTTTTAAATTTTGATCTACAAATGCATGGTTTCCTGAGGAATCAAATATGAGGACACATTTTCTGTTTGGCAAGAAAGGTTAAGAGGTTTGTGACTGTACATTATTCAGTACTGAAGTAACTGTTCATATGATCACACTGTCACTATTATTTGCATCATCAGGGACCTACAACACTCCCTGAAACATGAAGTGAAACTCATCTCATGCTCTGAGAAGTTTACAACTTGCAAAGCACCTTTGACAGTGCTTCCTATGCCATTACCATAGTGTGGCAGCTTGGTTCGTGGGAGACAATCATGACTGAGGCTGGGGTGAGGCGGAGGCAATTCCCCATGGCTGGAGCCCTCTGACAGGGCACAGAGGTGGCCTAAGGCAAGATGAGTCCAGGTTGGTTGGGATAAAACCAACCTGCCTGCTCTGGCTCCCTCTGCCAAGTTGAGAGAAGGGCAGTCCCCCTTGGTTAAGGGCGTTACACTGGATCTGAGTTGTCAGTCTTAATCCAGCATCTGCTCTGGGAGCAACTCGTGTATTTAACTGTGGTCCCGCGGTACCGTACGGACACCCTGAGGCCAACCCGCTCGCGCCGCCCTCACAACCACCAAAATGGCGGTTGGCCGGCCATGCGCGCGCACCCCGTCGCCGTGGCAACGCGGCCAGCGGCTGCCCGCGCTCCCGGCCCGCCGCTGGTGTCCCCCCTCAACCACGTTTCCCCGTCCCCCGCCCCCCCCTCTCACCCCCCGCACCCCGTCAGGCGCCCCCGGGCCCC
>JANHGL010005923.1:0-22335 GCA_024611195.1 Ceyx melanurus | reverse complement strand
TGACTTGGTCTAGGTGCCCCTGCTCTGGCAGGGGGGTTGCACTAGATGATCTTCTAGCTCCCTTCCAGCCCCTCACATTCTGTGATTGTGTGATTGATCAGGTGCAGGAACAGCAGTGAGAAGCTGCTCCTCACTGCCTTCCAGTGTGAAAGTGATCAACTGAGTGGCCCAATAATGAATGTTTCCATGTAAAGAGAGTGACCTCTACAGCCTAGTGCTTAGATCTGTACCAGGAAGGACACATGGCTTTCAGTCCCTCTTTTGGATCTTACATTCATTATTCTTCAGAAAAGCCCCACCTTCCCTTTTCTCTGGGAGTGCTCTCACCAGCAAGAGACACACTGGCTCTTCCCAAATCAAAGCAGATTGAATTATTCCATGCAAAACTAAAGAAAATTAATTAAGCAGAACACTAGAGCAGTTTATAACCTGGCAATGAGGGCATTGCCTTTTGAATTCCTGCAAGCAGTGACAGAGATGGACTTTGTGTACCTACTGTCCACATGAATGCTCTAATCATTCTCTGGATAAACAAGGGGAGGGTATAGGCCACTCTTGCCTCTTTACCAGCTTAAGAGAATAAATAAAACTTCACTTTTCTATCTCAACTTCATTTTAAACACAAATTTACATAGCATGTCAACCCACCAAGCAGCAAAACATTTTCTCTACCCTCTCTCTACCTGAGCCTTCAGGCCAGGGTGTAGGAATGGGCCACTGTCACATAGGGTCACCTGGATACCCACACCCACTGAACATCCATCCCTTGCAGAGACACATCTTTGGACCACCCCCTTCTCTTTCTGGACTGGTATCCAATTCACACAGTCAAGTATGAATCAGGTACCCACAGGTTACTTTATGAAGTGCTGTGGTTGTTCTCCCAGGCCTGCAGAGCATCCCTTTCTCCATCTTTCCTCTCCTAAAAAGTACTACCACCTGTTCAAGAGATAGTTGTGAACTGCATGGAGCCTGTGCTCATGAAACCCAAAATGAGAGCTGGATTCATGTCCACATGTGAAGGAGGTAGCTCTTCTGCAAACATCCATGGAGTCTGTGTAGATGAGAGAGGCCCAGAGCTCTCCAGCACTATCCAGTCTGACCCCGGCCATGGCCATGTGGGAACTTTATTGTACAGAGAAGTTGTCACCTGTAGATTGTGGATCCTTCAACACAACATTGAAACGGAGTGTAAATTCTAACCTCATACATAAACACCACTCCATTTGTGGGTCTAACCTTTAGGCCTTTATTAAAAACAAAATAAAACCAAACCAAACCAAAACCCAAACAAAACACCAAACCAAAAGAACTATCCTCAGCAGGTGTTTTTCTCTTTCCATTCACTGTATGCCAAACACAAATCCCTCTTCTGTGCCAAAGGCAGCAGGGCTCTGGAGGTTTCTGCTCATGAGTGAGTCTTGCTCTGTGTTATTATGAGCTAGGAGACACAGCATGATGCCATGCCAATGCAGTAAGGTGCAAGATAAGAAACATATCAAGATACCTCTTTAAAACAATGTTGACTATAAATCTCTAGAATAGCTCCTTCCCAGATACTGAAAATATGGGTTAAATGCTAGTTCCAAACCTGTACAGCAGCTCCTTGACTAACATTTGGCTCTCCATCAAGAGATTACTGTAGGACTAAGCCTTAGCCTGGGAGCTAAAAAAGAAACAAATCTCTTAATTATCTCTGCTCTTGTGCTGTGTCCATGATTTCTCTTTCT
Organism: Ceyx melanurus; assembly: GCA_024611195.1. Taxonomy (NCBI): domain Eukaryota; kingdom Metazoa; phylum Chordata; class Aves; order Coraciiformes; family Alcedinidae; genus Ceyx; species Ceyx melanurus. The sequence continues at coordinate 20,605 of JANHGL010005923.1, read as the reverse complement.
CTGGGGAAAAATAAGCTTTGAGTTGTCTAAAGTTTCATGTGTGTATACTTTCAGTTAGTTTTAATTTATTTTTAAGCATTAATAAGATCACTTGTAAGTTTTCTCCTTGTTTACATGTACTTTTAATAGGGATTATTTTTGCAGTTGTTCTTGCAGCATGTACACATGTTCATATGTGAAAAAATAATTTTTTAAAAACATTTTCCTCTGTAACCTGAAATTCCCTTTTCTGTATGACCTAAACCACTTGAACCACTACAGGAGAAGGAATTCTGGATTTGCAATCTAACAGTTTACTTTTTGTTACTATTTAACTGAACTATTGACAGATATTTGCAAAGCAAACTTTCTTTGTTAATGGCTAAACACCATCAAGAACAGAAATAACCTTCCTTTAGAGAGGAATGCCATCCAAGAGGCAACATTTACTATCTTATTCTTCCTCCTAGGGGCAAAGTTGAGGTTAGAGGAAAAACAACTGAGGAATAAAATAAAATAAAATAAAATAAAATAATAACTCTCAATTTAGAAAAATAAAATCATGTTCTGCTGAGTGAAGAGGGAAAGAAACAGAAGGACCTGCTCTTTAATAATGTGAGATAAAACATATCTCAATATGTGACTCTGAGGAATGAGGAGTTAATGGCTGACAGGGAGAGCAGTTTAAAATTACTTTAGAAAAGCATGTGAGATGTTGCTTTGGTGATTTTGGTGGAAAGAGAAAGGTGAATGCAGGGAAGAAAAGATATCTAGAAATAAGGAAGACTGCCAAGACATCATAGGGAGGTACAGAAAGAGAGGAAGAAGCACAAGGGAAGTGTGAAAGAGAAAAATGGATTGTTGCATGAGAAAACCAGAATACTGTGGTTGCACATGCAGAAGAAATTAAAATCAGCAGGAAAATCCACTAAACTACACTAAAGAAAGAAGAGCTAGAAAATGGAAAACAAAAAACCATGACAAATGAAGAAAAACCTAAGAAAATCCTAATTACACAGTTCTGTTTAATTTAGAGGAAGTTGGGAAAGCTTTACAAAATGTTGTTTGGGTTTTTTTTTCCCTGGAAAATGAAATGTCCAAATCACAGTTTTCTTGAGATGTCTCTATTCTGTTTAGGAAAACCAGAGCAAACTATGTTATTCTGAGTTAAACTGAATTGATGTTAATTTTGCCTATCCAATTAAAGCCCCTCATTTGGGTTTAAGCTATAACTACACTTTTGCTGTGTTCATGGCTAAGCTTTCTGGGGAGTTACTGTTCAACTATGACATTCTACTGGGTGGAACTTTGATGGAAATGGGAATAAAGCACAGAACAGTTTCTTTCACAGAGTACCCCCTTCTCATTGTATTTACTTCCAGTTCACAGCATTATTGTGGTTTTCTGTTTCCTACCCTCACTCTCTCTTACACCCAAAGAAATTCTTCTACACTCCATGCTCCTGCAACTGCTACCACAGCTCTTCCCTGCCACCTTCTCTCTGTCCACATCCTTATTTACTAGACTCTGTCTGGCAGGAAGACTAGGAAATAGTTATGAAAAATAAGATTATTTCTTTGGTACTTTGGGCATATTAACCTGTCCAGGAATCTTCACTCTTAAATGTCTGTCACTCAGAACCTTTTCATGAAGCCAGAAAACAAGCCTCTCAGCAGATGTTAGTTAAAGGGTCAGTGGAGGATGTGAGTGTGTTTGTAAACCATGAAGTCTTAGGTATGTGCTGGCACAAAGGATACATATTTCTAGCTTAGAAAACATAAATAAATAAATACAGTTCTAAGAATTTCAAGATTGAAGAGAGTATTTTTCAATCATGTTGTTGTGATGTATGTGCTCAGGGTGTAACATGGAGGTGCATGAGGTAGGTGTGTTGATGAGAAGTGTTTTCAGCTCCTGCTAATTTTTCCCTCACCTCTAGGACTTGTTACAGAATAAAATAAATTCTCAAAAATATGTTACCAAAAATATAGTAAGATAGTGGCATTTCAGATATAAAAAAAGAAGTTTAGTCTTTGGTCACAGTTCAATAGTAACTAGATTTCTTCTGGCTTTTATTAAAGATGGGAACTTTGTGTATTTTACAAGCTAAATTAACTTTTATGCAATATTACCTACTATGTGTTGCAAATTTGTAAGACATTTTAGCCTTTCTTTCTGGAATCAACTTCCCTTACTGATTAATCATGCAGGAAAAAACCTTTTCAAAGCTTCCCTCCAAAGAACACTTGTGTCTGAATTATGAGAGACCTAAAGGGTGAAGCAGTCAAAATGTTCTCCAGATTCCATGATCTTCTAGGTCCCTTCCAACCCCTAACATTCTGTGATTGTGAGATCAGCTTTGTGTTGGAGAGGAGCTGTCTTCCACCCCCACAAAGGAATTTCAAAGGTGTGAGTTACTCAGTGTACTTGTCTTTTTCCACAGAAATAACAGATGTTCTCAAGTTTCTCCAAGCTGTGACTCCAACTGTTGTGCTGGAAAAAGTCATGACCCAGCTCCTACAAACATATTAAACCCAATTTTATTTCACTTTACATGTTATTAGCCAGTTGCTCTGCTTTTTTAGACCAATAAACATCATGCTCTCAGCGACAAAAGGAATCTTCACACACTAATTGAAACCAATGTCAGCACTCCAACTGGGTGCCAGAGTCCTTTACAAACATTGGCAAGCATACTCCATGAACTCCTGTTAAAAAAAAAAACAACAAAAAGTCCAATATTTGCATAATCTCTAATGTCTTGTGGTTTTCAGAATACTAAAATACTAGGCACTGGGACTAAAGCAGTTTGTCAAGGATCTATACCCCAAAACTACAAGGTTACACTTTCTACCTTATGCATTCTCTCTATTTTATACACAAGGCAGCATTAGATGTCTGCTTGAATAAAGCAAATCCAAATCAGTGATGCAACCATGGTGCAGAGCTCACCAACTGCTGGTTGAGTACAGGGCAGGACAGAATCAAGTTCCCAGTGGCTACATGTGCCTTTAAAAACACACAAGTATCACATGTACTCCAGTCCCCTGCATCCCTTACCTCCAAGCTTGACAAGATTCAGCTCATGATGAACAATTTCTGAATGAGGCACATTCAGTTGCTCACCTTACATAACTTAAGTAACAGCTGAACTCCTTCCACAACATATTCACCTCTTCTGAGTTTCTCTCTACCCACCTGTCAATATTAACAAAAATGGCAAGATTCCAACTGGTTTTGATATTTTAAAACTTTTTTTTTTTCCAAATTTTGGCAGGAATTGGTTCATAGATTTCAAACTTGTTATGGACAGATTGATAGACAGAGAACATGAAACCAGGTAAAACAGTAGTATTGCAGAAAACAATGCAGCCCATGCTGAATACATTGAAATTGCCTGATTGACAGACCCTAGAAAGTAATTACCACAGTGAAATCATTAACTAGTAGTGTGTTAACTCTGCAGAGCTCTGCAAACAAATACTCTCTTTTAGTTTGTCAGGAATCTAAAGAGAACAGCATCTTTCTTTTCAGGATTTAGGGGCTGAAATACTAAAAGAGTTTGTTATCCAGGCCAGACAAGTCTATCACAGTAAAGCCTGCACTTAAAATCTCAGCTGATAACACTAGTCACTTGTTACAACCATATTCATAACCCAAGAAACTTCTTTCAGCACAATCCAGGTGGACTTTGGTACTTTAGGAGAGACCACGTTATTACAAAGCCATTTAAAAGTGTAGTTAATTTTGTCTTTTAATTTAGTTTAATAAAGTCATATAAAACATACCTGTCTTCTCAGAGCTTTGTCTCAATCAAAATATACTTTTGAAGAAAACAAAACCTTTTGACTGCCAAAAACAAACAGATTTTATACAGAATAATCCCCCTAGTGCCTTGTTTCCTACACACACTAAACAAATATCCAGACCCTCAGTTCTGTAGACATTCATGGCTAAAAATACATGAATGCAATAGCCTTTGAGAGTTTTTCACATGAAGAAGGAGGGAGCCTCCCTTACCTGTAGCCAGAGAGTTTTGTCTGTGTATGGTTGGTTCATACAATGTGTATTAGCTGAATGAGTGAAGTGAAAGGCCTTTGTACCATGTACCTGCTAGAATAACATCCAGATGATTAATAGGCTTTGCAGCTTGGGATTCAAGTCTTCCTGAATACTAAAGAGTCAAATATCTAGTGGTGCTCATTGGGTGTATAATCCACTTTTTAAAAGCATAAATATTCTCAAACTTCATGGTCTGTCACCTTAATTAGCCAAACTGCTAGACAATTAAAGAAAATTTTTAGTGTCAGACCCTTTAGCATCAGTTCCCTAGTGCTGGAAAATGACCAGATTAGCCTTTCAGTGTTTGCATGGAGGAATGACTAAGAAATATCCTGAGAATTGTACTGAAACCAGATAGATTAAACTTCTGATAACTTCCTATCAGTGAATGGCCTGAGGGGACAATCTCCATCCCATGGGGACTGGAGGGGGACTACCCTCAGCTGGCAAGTGTGTTCACATGTCTGGGCTCCTACAGAGGGCTTGGAGAGAAGTTTTCACCCTTTCACTATTCAGTCCCTAGACTCTCTTGCTATTAGTGCAACAGCACACTAATAATACCTGGATTTTTTTAAAGGTATATAGATATATATATATATCTCCAGGATTTAGTTCCTACACCCATTATTTGGTAGTCTGGATACTTCAAGATGTTAGAGATGATGCAAAGAGTGACCTCTTTAAACTAGAGGCATTAGGTAGTAATAAAGTCACAGAAAACACAAAAAGAAAGCAGGTTTAGTGTGGGGAGCTTTGAAATAGCAAACAACAATATAGAAAAACCAGGTTTCTTTTGTTTGCTTCCCATACATCTCTTTTATGTAGGCTGCCACACAGAATAAAGCAAATGTTGTGCATAAAATCTAGTGTATTATGTCAACAGAGTCATCTTTATCAAATGTACTTGTACTCTTGCCAGAGAACAATATCAAACTTGTTTGACAAGGCCCATTTTTTTCCTGAATAAAACAGGGACTTTATGGTCATGAATGAAAATGTGATATTCTAGCTGCTAAATATTGAAAGCATGTAGATCTCACAGTTCTCTAGCTGTCTGGCCACCTCTCAGTGATGTCTTCAGTCTCTAAAAATCTTGAATTTGCACATGCTGGTTATTAGCCTAAATTCTTCTCCAGCCTCATTACTTACTTTTTTTTTTTTTAGCATGTATCCCTTACAACAGAATATTCACTTTTCTCTACCTACCCATGAGATGATAACAGAATTTCCAAAAGGAACAGAAACAGGGAAAAAATATAATTTTATATTAGATCTCCATAAAAATAATTGTGAAGAACCACATGTAGGCCCATTCTAAACCCAAAACCCTAACCAGATGTGGGCAGATGTTGGTCCAGTCAGCACTGTGAGTGAATTTGATTGCAATGCTGGTAAAGGACCTGTAAAAAAGACCATTGTGCCCTAATCACATCATCCTGAGCAAGATTCTGACTGAGACAAACAGGGTGACTAGAACCCCTCTGGGTGCAGACTGGTAAGGAATACTTCAAAGCCAGAAACATTGACCTGCCACAAAGGACACTGCCCCAGTCCCCCTCTTTCTCTCTTAGTCCCTATGGCAAATCAGTTCCTGTCATCCACAGATTTAAGCAACTTGGGTATTGCAAATTAAACATCCCTTGTTGGAGCTACTGGTTCATATGAAAACATCTACCTAACAAAACACTTAGGTAGCTATGCTTGGACTCTGGCAAACCTTGGGGTAGAGACAAGAGGCTTGGAAAAGCAGAGGATGGGTTGTGGGCTGTGGGTTATGGGTTATTTACACAGATTCTGTGCTATGTATAATCTGCAGCATGGGTGAAAGCACAAAAGTGGATGCACAAGGGTGTCTTAAGACTGGCATCATTTATGTAACAGCAGTGAGGGACTACTTGGTGCTGTAGATGAGACATGGCTTGAAAAGTAGAGAGAAGTCATTTTTATATCAAACAAAAAAAGGGAGCCAATGGTATTGTGCAAAAAAAAAAAAAAAAAGGTGTCATAGGACTGGGACAATGAGCCAAGAAAACGACCTTTGCAATTGCACTGGAAGACAATGAATGTGTTGTTAGGTGCATATATGCTTTGCACAGAGCTCCCAGCAGGTTGTTCTAGGGGTGAGGGAAGCTGGAGGCCAGGGGAGCTGAGAAGGCAAACAAGACATACCTCTAAAAGATAAACAGCAGTAACAGGACAGGAATCAACTGTTGAAAACAGAGTAGAGCCCACAGACTGAAGAGCTGGTTTGAATGAGCCAGCACAAGTGCATCCTCCCATTAATTGTCCTGCAATTAAAGGTTAGAAGTATTTAGTAAGAAATCCATACAATTCTGGGACTAGTCTGGGAAGCAGCAGTAATGGAGACAAACTCAGAAACACTGTCTGTCCTTAAACTTAAGGAAAAATCTAAGTACATGCTGAACTTCAATTAAACTGGGTAGTTCTCTATGTTTGCTTGCTAAAAACAGAGGGGAACCTCAACTAAGTTGAATGCGATTGCTTTATAGCTACTATCTTTCTCCCAGTGTCTCTACAGTTTTCCCACTGGGACTTAAAAGCTGAGAGCAAGCAGAGAAGAAGGGCAAGTCTGAAGAAAAGGCCTGTTTCCTGGCAGAACTCTCTGAGCACTGATTTGGGGATACAAAGCAGATGTGGATTTGGATTAGCAGGCTACCCATGGATTCTTCAAGCATACTGAATTTCCCCTGGCTTGTAAGGGTCTGGGTATAGCATAAACAGTAAAGCAGCTCCTGCTTTGTCCAAGGAGAAAAACCCTTTATTTTCTCATTCTGTGCAGATGTTGTCCTGCCAGGGAAAAGGGATTTGCTGTAAGCCTTTAAGTGTTGTACACTGACCAAATTCTGTATAAAAAAGTTCCATGTGGACAGATGAGGCTACAACACACACTTAAGGAGACTTGGGAGACCCACAAGAGTATGTTCATGCAGTGACAGCAAAGAATACTCTGACAACTAGCAAAATTCAGCTGTGAGGTGCTAATTATCGTGTGCTTCAGACCTCTTGTCACAGATCAAACTCCTCTGCAGTTGAAGTTCTGCAGCCTCTGAAAAGCTTATCTAACATTTATCCTCTGGAGGCTGTGAGGAGAAAGGGAGTGATCCTTCCCTGCCTAATTATGTAGCTTTATCTTCCTTCTCAGATGGAAGATGACATTTTGATTTTGAAAGCTTTTATATGGTCTTGCCATATTTTTTTTCTGCTTGTAAAAAACACTCAGTTTTGTACTTATCAAAACCAAGCTTTTTCTGAGGAGGAAAAAAAGTTGCCCTGGTATAATCAATGCCTCTTTATGTAGCTGCACACAGCTTGGTGGCTTGACTCCCCCCCAGGTAACCAGCCTGGAAGGAAATGGTACCACTCCAAGACTGGCTTATAATGGGGAGATGTGCTGTCTTCCCAGTATGGCCTGTAAGGAATCAAAGGCAGAATTACCCTGTGCTACTGGCTCACAGCACTGACAAGATGTAATAGTCCTGTAAATCTCTAATATTCTACAACCTGTGCCTTGTTAGGACTTTCCCCTTTCCTTTTGTAGGACTAGAATCAATTTGTGTTTTGTTCTGATCTACAAGTCTATGAACTGCTAAATAGAGAGCCATCAGGTCTTGCAGTCAGCTGGTTCTTTCTGCCACTCCATCTGGCTTGTCTGGCGTGATTTCACACGACACTGTCTTCTCAGCATACTCATGTTTTATCTGCTCTTTGCTGGAACACAGATAGTTCTGAGAGCTTTGTTCATTCTCTGCTAAGTACATTTAGTGAGCAACACTTCTTCCCTAAATAAAAGCATACTCTGCATTGGCATTCGTTTCTTACCAAGAAATTCCCTCTTACTGAATTAAGATGGTCTAAATTCTCTCTGTACGGTTTTCAGCTGGAGTGTTTTCCTTTAAGAAAGGAGTTTTATTTCCTCAATCTTGGCTAGACTAAATCTGATGCCTTTTAAGCCACTGTTCAGCATTTAAAATGAAGACAAGAAAAGAGAAAGCACCCTTCTAAAACCTCATCAGGAGCTTGCATCTTGGTGATCTGTTATTTTCTTGTTTTAACCATATTCAGCAAACAGAAAACCACAAGCTTGTGCTTATGGGATCAGCAGTAGAGACTCTAGTCTACCAAGAAAATTAATAACATGGTAGTCATAAGTTTAGTATTGTGATGGTGTTGTTGCCAGTTCCCCTTGTTTGTCTAAATGATCTCCGTGCACTGCAGAAACAAACCTCTGCTGCTGGCCCTAAATAAGAAGGCATTTATTTTTGCCCCAGTGCTAGATTTTGAGTTCCTGTCTGCAGTAACTAATTAGAAACCACTGCTCCCAGGCCACCTTCTCTATTACTGTCTCCTGAGCAGCAGTTCCTGATTTTGTATATATCATGATTATTATTGCTTCCCAGGTGTATTACCTTACATTTATCTATATTAAATCTCATTTCTCTTTCCTCTGTCCATCTCTCCAAAGTTGTCCCTAACCTTATTCTCCAGTGAGGAGAGATCCTTTCTCAGGCCTGCTTTGTTTATGGGATGCATTTCTGGAAGGGCGTAATAGGTAAAATAATTGTTTTGCTCTTCTAGATTTTTCATTTCCTCTTCTCTGCGCTCCAGTTCTGCTCCCTCTGATGTAGTCATTGCCTTCAGTTCAATCAGGAACAAGCATTTCAAGAGCCAGCTCGTTGTCTGGATAAGGGCACTAGTCCAGTTATTGAAATTTCTTAATCCTTTGTTTGGATTAAATTTCTTGTTCTCTACTGAAACAAGCATAGGGGATGAGAGAAGAGATTAAACTGTATTACAGTGCAACCCAAAAAAACATGTAATAAAAGCCACTTGTAAATACTCTGTTTTTCTGCGCCTGAAGGAAGTTGTTTAACTTTGTGCCAGCACTTTCACTTTGGCTTGTTTGGATTCAGTTGTGTCTCTGCTGGACTTAAGTTTCATTTTTAGCTGACAAGTATTTGGTTCTGGCAAGCTTTTGGCACAGCAGCCCCAGTACTGAACACCAGCATTGATTTGTACCCTGATGCATCTTGAGTCTTGCATAATCCTCTCCACATAGCAGCAAAATGAAGATGAACTAGCTGAGAGCAACCCTTCAGGTTTCAGATAACCTTTGACAAAGCCTTGCCCAGGAAGGAGATTTGCCTGATCCCAGCCAGCAGCCTGTCTGAATGTGTCCAAACCCCTCACAGAGATGAGAAAGTGAATCTTTCCCACTGGTGTCACTTGAAATGTTCTTGAAATGCTCTACAGATGACAACAGTTGTTGCAGAAAGTCTACTCGGGGGTTCGGTAGTTCCTGCTCTCTTCCTGGCTTTGGCACTAATGATCATGCAGTCCCACGGGGAGTCAGCTCAGCAGTGATGCTAATTAATTACTGCAGACAGCAGCTCAAAATGGAACATGGTTGAAAAAATAAAATACCTGTGCTGGTTTGTCTGCAGCTGCTCTCTAATGGCTGCATTTGGGGAAAATCTTCAGCACAGCTAAGAGCAAAAGCACTCTCTCACTGGTGTTAAAGAAATGGAGGGAAGGAAGGAAGGAATAGCAGCAAATGCAGTACACTAGAAAGTGGCTGAAGTAAACTACAGGATAAAGAAAAATTAGTTCTTAACAATTTTAACACCAGGTGCTCTTAACAAGAATCCTGCTAGAAACAGAAGATTGGAAGAAACCATCTGGGTCACTAAGCCCCTGCAAACCCAAGCTGTCATTCAATAACCACTGAGTCCAGAATGATCCACAGAACACTGACTCCACATGGCTCCATACACAGCAGCCCTTTTCCAACACCTTCTGACCTACTGTGAACACCAAGTCATGTCAGTAATGTGCTTTGGGAAAAGAATGAGAGAAATTGCTGGACATTGTCAGTGCCTGAGGACACAAGATTCACGATCCAGCTTTTCTCCCTTCCCATTCTCACCACACGCACCAGCACACTGCATCAGATCAGGTCTCAAGTTGGACTGAAAACTCACTGTATAAACTAGAGAGTCATTTGCAGCCACATCAACTCCCTGAAACCAGCTGAGAATGAGCAGCTCATTTTTTTTGGCAGGCTTAGTTCTTGGCTGCAAAGTTCTGCAGTCCAACCTGCTGCTCAGCAGCACAAACACCAAGAGGGACCATGATAGTCTGACTCAGAAAAGGATGAACTGCTATGGAACTGCCTTCCAGAGATGACATTTCTCATTGCAGCCAAGCCAACCACATGGCTAGCTGCACTGAAAGGAGCAGTTCCATACAAGTCTGTCCCAGATAGCACTGCTGCTCAATAAACCATTCTGTAAGCACTCCTTCTTGGTGGTCATGCTTACTCTCTGCTAGTTCAGCTTGCCATGGCCACCAGAAGAGTGGAAATGCATGGCCAGGAAAGGGGAAAAGTAGAACAACCTCACTTTTGTGCACTGGCAAACCACTAGGGTCGTGTGGGTGCATCACAAAGCTGTGCTGCAAAAGCAGTTCCCTTTGGATGCTGCTGTCTGCTCCTATGCCATCCATGTGTCAGCATCCATAGCTATGCAGCCTTGGGATGGAAAGAATCAAGGACCTAATTCAACTGAGGAAGTCTGGAGAAAAAAGAAAAGCATCATTTTTTTTCAGCCTAGGTGTTCCCTGATTGAGCTCATGTTAGAGCTGAACAAGATTTTCCTGCGTGATGATGGAACATGAAAACATGGTTAGGTGCAGTAGAGAAGAAGTAGGAGGAGCTGTGGCCAAAAATTTCATATGATTGAAGGAGGTCCGTTCCTGAGTGCTGGTCACAGCCTGCTTCAAGCACAGAGCTGGACTAGATGATTTCCAGACATCCCTCCCCAACAGCATTCCTGTGATTTGACAGTTCCCTGCTCCAGGAATTAAAAGCCACACTCCAGTACTCAGAGCAGTGTTTGCACATGTGCTGAATGAACTATACTAATGAGCACGTGTTGAACTCACACAAGCTATTAATGATTAAGGTTTCTCTTACCAGTTTTTCACATGTCCAGACTGAAGCCAGACAGCTCTGTTAAACTTCAGCTCCTCTTGAGGAAGACTCCTAACTGGGTGCTATTTCCACTCTCCTGCTGTCCAGGGAAGCAGTCACTCAGGGCTTGCTCAGAAGACTCCCACTGCTCTCAGTGCTTCTTTGCCCTTAGTCCTCCCTTGTTTCTTGTCCTCTGAACACAGCAGTAGAACAGTTCCTCAGCTTCTAGGACATCTCCTGCAGGAAGAACAAAATTCACTCTTTGCAACGTATCCTTTCTCCATCTAGAAAATGTGGGATGACAATTTTTATGTATTAGTAGGATTTGTGGATCTGGAAGGCATTATTTCTTTAATTCACAGCACACATAAGGTGATGAACATACACAGAGATCAAGTATCACACCTCCACAGTTTTGGGGACTGTGTTTACCTATCTATAGATACCTGCAATATATCCAGCAAATTTCAGCTCTAATACAGAATGACTGTTTATCAGCTGTATGAAAAAAAGAAAATAACTATTAGGATGTGACCTTGCTCTACAAACAGCATCAGAAAAAACAGTGCCAATGATTCAAGAAGGATATGTAAACCCTAGAAAAAAAAATCAGACAAAGGGCAGCAAAAATAATCCATAGGTTGAAAAAGAATCTCTAGGGTATAAGGTTGAAGAAATCTATTAAATCTATGAGAGGTGAATGGTGACTGGATCCCTTTGCACAGACACAGACATAAGAAAAGGAGAATTTATTGTAGAAGCATAACAGGCTGTAATGACTGGAAACTGGAGTTGGACAAATTCAAGACTGAAATGAGATACAACTTCTTAACAAATTCAAGACTGAAATGAGATACAACTTCTTAGCAGTGAAGGTAACTAAACACTGCAACAGCTACCCAGAGGAGGTGGCAGAGTAACCATTGCTTGGAGTCTCAAGGCAAAATGAGGTAATTTCCCAGGAGATACACTTCAGTCTGGGAAAGCTCCTGAAGGAGACTAGGTAAAATGATCACTGAGGTTGCTTAGCCTGCCAGCCAGGAAGCCTTTTCATGCAAGTCTGAATGCACCCCAACAGAGTGCCTCATGTGCTGCTTCAGTTGGGGAGCTGAGGCTGGGCCTCCAGTATGAAATTTATCATGTTCCTCCTGGAAGAAATAGTGCCCTCATATCCCAGGCATAAATTCAATCTAAATATTTATCATCTGCCAGCAGCAGATGGATTTTTTAAATTAAAATAAAAAAAACAAAGAACCCACAGAAATCAAACATATACAGCCTATAAATATTTACGTAATTTTCATGGATAATGTTGGCTTTTGTGTATCTCTCTTCAAAAGCATTTTTCTAAGTGCCGTGACTTTAAAAGTCAGAGATATCTAGCTGTGCATGCATAAATTTTCCTGGCAGACCCAGTGGAAAAAAACCCCAACTAATTGAAGATAGCATCAAAAAGGATTTTAAAAAAAATGAAAAAACCCACCCAACTTCATTTTCTTGACTACTTACTCTACATGTACCTTTCACTTAGCAATATTATTTTTTTAAAACTATGTTCCTGCTATTATGTGGCCACTATCACTGTCATACCCTGGATTAAAAAAAATAGCTTGATGGCATATAAAGTTTACAATGATTGGTCAAATCTTCAGGGAACCAGACACTTCGCTGTGACATTAAACAATTTACAAAACACCAGGAACAATCATTCCAATAACAAGAAGCTATTAATTGTCATCATTTCCATAATTTCACAGGTGTCAAATCTTAATCCATTATGGCCAAGTGTATTATGCTGCACAGTTCCTCACTGACTTGCCATGGAGTAATTACACTACATTCTAATAAAAATCTCTATCTCATCCGTCTCTCCAATGGAAAGAAAATAACAGAGAGAAGTTGCCACAATTACTTCTCCAGATCCTTCAAAAAATACCAAAGAGGATAAAGATGTTCTATTAGCCTCCCTCCCACAGGTCACTCTCAGCACTTTCTCTTGAACAATGTTTTTGTTTTGCTTCTTCAGTTCACCTTTTTCTTACCAATATGCACCAGCCTTCACACAAATGTCAACTTGAATCTTCAGATTGTTTTGAAAGAATGCTGTGTTTATGGATTTATTAATCACTTATTTGAGCAGACAGCAACTCTGCAGTCAGTGCTTTGGGAATATACTTGCCACCCAGTTACCCAGATACAGAATTTATGCTGTAGCTGTGATCATATCTCTAACCTGAAGCATTGCTTTGTCTCACTGAAGGGGGAATGTAGGTCTCCTGATAAATGTATCAGAGGGAGCTGTGCTTTGCTCTTTGCCATACTGCTGTCTGCCTCCATGACCTTGCAGTAGATTCACAGTTTCTATACAGTTATGGTGAAAAAAATTACCATCCCCTTCTTTCCTTCTCCTCTCACAACTCACTGTTATAATTAAGAGGTAAAACAGAACTGTTTTTAGAAGCAGCTACACTGGATGTCCATTATTCCACAGCCTGAAATCCACACTTAAAAGGGCATCTCCTGGCTTTACCTAGAGGAGTTCATCCCTGGCAGAAAAGCCCACCTGATACCTGTAGGTGGCAAATGCACCTGTTACTGCAGCTAAATCCTCCGGGGGCAACCAACAGGAGTCCACAGGCAACTTTCTCTGGATACACACATACAGCCTGATGCAGCAGAATGTGCGGGATCCTCCAGCCAAGCCTGAGATGGAATCACAGGCACCGAGTATTTGCATGACCACAGTGTTTTATCTAAGCTAATTAGCATCATGTCCAACCTAATTAGCACCACCTACCAACAGGGTTAAGTACTTAAGGTGCAGCAGAACTTACAAGGAAGTCTCTAGCTGCTGCTTCCCATTCTGCAAAGTAAGTGGATGAGTATGTGCTCTGTGAGGTCCTGTGCTCTGTTGTGTGGCACAGAGGTTGTTCTCTGTCATGTTTTTGTTGGTTTCTTTTATTAATAACAAACTCAGATAATCTTATTTTATTGTTTCTAGTTTCACTGTTGCTTTCCCATACATTTTCTATTTAACTGAATAGGAAAATGATACTTAGCATACCAAGATAATAGGATAAAATATGTTTAGATATGCTCCTATATGTGTCTAAAGAGAACCCAGACAATGAGAACTAGGTGAAAATAAATCCTTAGTCCTCTATGCTCAGCTGCTCATGTGAGCACTGACTCTCTGCTATCTTGTCTCTGGGGCACTAATTTACAATTCTGTAAGATGTTACTGTAAAATGCTTAGTAGCAATGCTATGTCCATTTGGACAAGCATGAATGATGAGCCAAGGTGTGAGGCTAACAGAAAATCAGCCTCTGGTATTTACATATGACCTTAGGGAAGTACATCCTACCTTTGGAAATTTAAAAAAAAAAAAGAAAAGTTTCTTTGGTAGTTTAATCCCTTTTAACATCTCAGATAAACTGCTAGAGATGCCCATTTCAAGCTAATACGTCAACACATTAAGTGCAGTAATAAAATCCCAGATTCCTACAAGCAACTAAACTGGGCATTCTTGGCTGGCAGTTTACCATGTGTCACGGCAGGAGGAATCTTGAGAGCTGGCAAGGGTGGAGTGACTGCTTTGGAGAGTGTATTCCGTATGTCGAGGGTGACCAAAAGGACACAATTACCAGCTCCAGGAAAAGCAGATGGAGCAGACAGGGAGATGGGGAGAGGACATCAGATGCCAGGAAAAGGCCAGGTTCTGGAGTTTGTGGTGCAGTGGAGAAGGCAGCTGAGCTGGCAGAGCAGGTGGGTGCTGCTGGGCAGGAGGCTCTGTGGACACTTGGCAAACCCACCAGGAGCGCTTCTGGGCCGGGTAGGCTGCCACAGCTGGCTCCCTAGGGTGAGGGAAGCACCAGTGTTGGCACAAGGGAAGTGCCAGGAACCCACCCACAGCACTACCCAGCAGCTAGCTATTAGCCTGGCTCCCCTCTATCATCAAAATCAGGTCACAGCTCAATAGCTAGCAACAGTGCCACATAAACCAGCATAAGCCACTGCTGCCCTGCAACCCCAGGTCTCTCACCACACATCTCTGCCCCACACCCAACCCCTCAGGTGCACCAGCAGAAGTGCTGCCTGATAGACAAGACTGGAGGAATAACCAGGTTGAACAAGGTGCCTCTCCTCCCTCCCCTATGCTGCTTTTCAGCCAAATCAAGTTCCTAATCTGTGTTACCACACAGCTGAACAAAGCAACGGTGCCAGCAAACTAGTGGGCATATCAAAGAGACAGGAGCGGATGGCTGGGAGCAGACACTGTTTTGGGCTGGCTCAGCTGCCAAAAAAATTGTCAAACTGCACTCTCTCAGGGCTACAGGGCTTGCAGAGACAGGGAAATCTGTGGAGATTTACTAAAGAGGCAAGTACAAAAAGAAGCCAAAGAAATAGGCCAGGGAGATAAGTGCAAGAATTCAAGGGACCTTTTTGACAGGTCAGGCCAGGCGTAGGAAAAAAAAGCTGTCATAAGCAGGATGAGAGGTAACAAAAGCCTGTAAAAGCATATCTGTGATGTGGACAGAGATAGGAAGAGACTTTAGAGAAACAAAACAAAACAAAAAAAAAAAGGAAAAAAAATAATATACATCAAGATAAACAGGTCAAAAAAAAAAGTACAGTTAAAGATGAGTTGCTTATAGGTCTGACTGACAGAGAGTAATTGTGTGCCTAACAGGCAGGATTCCAGGCAGGATCAGAAAGTCCCTACCCAGGGAAAAACAGGGGTCCTTGTGTGCAGACTGCAGATGGAGTTTCAAGTCAGGAGGTTCTCTGAAACACTATACACCATTTCCTCAACAGGTGGAAGCTTTTAATTTGGAATTAATTCCTATGTCGTTTTTTCAAATGCATTTAAAGGCTAACATACTGGCACATCAAGTGGCAGCATTGCCATGGAGGACAGGGACAGAAAAGTCTTCAGGTGTCTTGTAAATCTCCTCACAAGAATCCAGAAAGGGCCAAAGCCCCATCTTTTAGCCTTTACCTTTTTGAGGGGAGAAGGGGCATTCAGATTCAGCAGCACTGAGTCTGCTCCACTGCAGTTTTGCTTCCACCAAGACCTGGAACTACAGCTAGGAATGTTTAAGTGCTGGTTTTGATGACAAATTATTACATCAGGATGGAAAATGAGTCCACATTTGTCTATTTCAGTAATGGAATGAAAAAGTAACCTCTCTTTTCAGTTACACTCAATTTCTGGAGGTATTTCTATGCAATCTTATCTCCTTCAGTGCCATCCAGTGGAAAGAATGTGAAATATCATGCCTATGCACAGGGAGGATATACAAAAATATCACAGCACACAAAACAGCTCTATGTTTTCAGGAGCTGCTGTTCATACCAGGTAAATTGCAGGTTGTCAGGGATATTGGTGTAACAATAATGAAAAACAGGACCAAGATTTTCAATAGCAATAATTCAAATTAGATCTGACATTGTTGCCTGGAGTCTCAGGAAATCTCCTTATATAATTTCTAAAATAGTTATTTGTGTCTGCAAAATATGTAGCACATACAAAATTCATACTGGTACAGCATGGTATAAAGATTTAATAGCATCCATTTGTGTAATGCACCTATCCACAACCCAAGCCAGTAAAATATTGGTTGCAATTTTTCTTTTCCTCCAAGGCATGAATAGTTTGGCTGAAGGAGCAGGGGTATCTAGATTTATAGGTGCTTACACTCTCAGTAATATGAGTTTTTTAAAAACATAATCACATCCATCTGTATTGCATTACATATGTGTGTGTGTAGGAATGCACGTGTTGTGTACACATATATGCACACACACAACTAGATGTTCAGCCTCATAATAGATGATTTTTTTCAGGTAAGACCTCCTTGCCCTTTTAGTGCTTTCCTGAATCCTCTTGAATTACAATGAACTCGTGCCAATATTTGCATTAAGATTCCTCAGACTTTTTTTCTTGCTTTTTCCAACTCTAGAGGAGGGCTGTCTGCCAAAGGCTAAGGCTTCCTACATAAAAAAAAGTCTTTAAAGGTGGCTTTGCAAGATGGATTTGCAAACTAATGGATTTCTACCTCTTTTGTTCCTTTACAGCACATAGAAAATACAAGAAAATATACTAAATTAGAACAGAGGAATGTTTTCTTGGTCTTCCTTAGCCTAGCCAATGTTTACTGAAATGAAAACCCCATAACAAAATGTCCTGTCTGTGCTTGCTGAGTTTTAACTTCCCTTTCTCTAAGCCTCAGTTCACACCCCAGTGGTTCCTCCATCAACACTCCCCTTCCCATCACTTGTCCCTTTTCAGAGTCAAGACTTGATTCTGTTTAATTTTGTCTGCTCTACCATTGCTCTCATTCTTCTAGATCCTCACTGACTTCCACATCTATTGTATCTCAGTCATCTTTGTCCTAAGCTCCTGGCATTAGTTCCCCTCCAATTCCTTGTCTCCAGGTACCTCTGCCCTTGCCATGACCTTCTCCTTGAGAATCTGATTTCCCTCCTCACCTAATGCCAGTGCCATTCCCTGTGACCCTGATGATAAGCTTTATGTAGTTTCAGTCTCACCTATCTATCCCCTGCCTCCACACTTAGTGTTTCCCTCCCCTCTGCTGCCCACAACCAGGGTAGACTTCTATGCAGTGGTAGCAAGGGTGGTGGGGACACATGCTAAATCAGCAATGTGGAAAATTCCCTTCTTCAGAGTCTTATAAATTATGCTAAGTGTAGCCAGGAGACCAGACACCCACCTCCCAATTCAGTTTTTCATGACAATTTCCAAGCCTGGAATATTCCAAACATAAAGGCATTTAAGCACTTCAAATATAAGATCTACACAATATTTTATCCTAGACAAAGCCCTTTTTGTCCTGCTTTTGTTCTTAGATCATGCTTGGTAGCAGTAAAGTCATCCTAAACTTCCATCCTCTTTGTGGAAGGTTTCACACCAAGCCACGGGCATTTAGCAATGGTTGTGTATGCCACCTAAAGCACAGTTCAGCAAGCAATACCCAGCAAGGGGCATGCTACCTTTAGCTGCAGTTAAAGCATAACAGACTCAAAGGAAAACAACTGACAACCTGACTGTAGGCATCGTTGTATGTTTCAAGTGTAACATGTTAATAAATGATTTTAAGCTAGTCATGAGAGCACATATGTGTAAAGGAAAATTATCATTAAGTTCTTAATCTTTAACTTTCTTTTTATCCACTGCAATTACATAATGCATGTTCCTCGGCTGAGAAATCTCAGGAGAGTGGATGATTGTGTAATGCAGAGCTGTTTACAACAGTGTAACAACAGTTGCTTAACTGTGGTGAAGTAAAAACACAGATTTACTCCAACTTCCCTTCCATTGAGAAGCCTGAATAGCCATTAACGCTTTCAGCAAGCATTTTCTTTTGTTCCAAGGATCAGCTTGAATCCTTGAAGAGTAACAACAACATCCCAGTACCTGGCACAAGGAGACACGTCTCCCTTGCCAGGCTAGGAGACCATCAAGAGTCTACTGCAGTAGAACATGTACATTATCTCAGGAAACAGCAAAATGTCTCTTCCACACCCTTCTTTGACCTGCATTTCCAACGAACTTAAGCCAGAGCTCTCAGGTGTTCACTTATAGCAGGGACCAACCTACAGACAGTGCTCAGAGCATCTCCCGTGACAGGCTGGTGAGATCCCATGGATCCTGCCTCTCTGCAGCAGGACCTCTGAGCTTTATCTTGGCATTGCTTTGTTTCAAGGGCACAGTTCTCATATTAAGATGAATAAAGAGTGTCAATATATATTAACCTTAACTGCACAGGACATAATTGAACTCGATGGGGCTAATGCCCTCTGTGTTTCAGCAGGACTTGGCTTTGAAGAAATAATAATTCCCTGGTTTACGAAGGCAGAAATAAACTTTATTATAAAGGAAATGTGGGTGCAATACTGTGATTATAGACACTGGCATGATTCACCTTGAGATTTTAGTTACACCTTGCCAAAAGAAGCTATTATCAAGCCCCAAATGACTCTCACAACACTGTTATCAATGTGGCATTTAGAAATTCCTTCCCTGGTGGGAACAAAACCATCTCTTTTCTTCCAATGTTGAAAATTAAACGCACAGTATTAGCACCATCAATGAGGTGTTTAACTTCAAAATTGCCTTTCCTGGTGAGAATGAAAACACTACTTGTTTCCTATTTTTAAATTAACAGCAATGTTTTTCTCTCTTTTCTACTACACACACTTGTTCAATCAACCTGGGACACAGTAGGTCTCTAGAGTCTCAGAGTTCACCTGTGTTTGTCAGTGCATGGGCAAGACATGCCATGCTCTGGGGCTGGGATCTACCCTGTTTCCAGTAGGACTGAAGCACACAGTGAGTGATAAAGCAGAAAGAAGTACAGAAAAAAAAAGCCAAACTCCCCAGGCAAAGAAAAAAAAAAAAAAAGAAAAAAAAAAGAAAAAAAAAGAAAAAGAACAAAACAGGCAAGGTAAGAAAAAAGCTCAATTTTTGCTTAAATCATCTTTGTACCAACAACAAACCTATGTTGATGCAGAGGAAGCATTAGAGAAAATGAACCCAAAACCAACAGCATAAGGTGCCAGCAAGGTACCAGACAGTAGAAGTTGCTCACCATGGCCAAAAACTGTTGTGAGCCATTCCAGAATTGTGCAGGACTCTGTCACCCTTGTTTGTGTTCACACATATGGTCATTGGACAGAGAGGTGAAATGGCTCTCAGTTCATTTGCCCTCTAAAACTGGACAACAAAGTAAGAAGTTGTTCCAGTCAGCCCTTGGGCCACTCTAGGGACTGATACCAGGCTCTATAGCTGTGCTGTGTCCCCCACACTCCCCAGAACAGCACTTTTGGCAGAGGCCAGGACTGACAGGTGAGTCCACACAATGGGGTGACCAAGAGCAGACAAAGCTCTGAGATATGGAGGCCCATCTGATGTTTCACATCAGGAGCTGTCATGCACCCAGCACCACTAGAATATGACTTCTGGGGATACCTCAGGGTGTATGGGATGCCCCTATGACCCTCCAGAGTCTAACCCTTCCCAGCTCCTACTCTTAACTGGTGTATGAGCAGCTCAACATGTACTAGTCCTTAATCACTTCACTTGGCAGATCAGGTGGTTTTGGAGGAGGACAGGGATGTGCTGTTTGCTCTCCTACCTTTGCAAGAGTACAAGCAGTCCTGCTACAGCTACTCAGGCCCAGCTGGATTCTTGCTGTCCCTGGATCAAGTCACAGCTGTCTTCTTTAGGAAGCAAACTGGTTCATTGAAGAGTGTGAACACTGGCAGCCTTGATGATCTCAGCTTGAGGGCAAACTCAACTCCATGATTGACAGGGATTCCATTCTAGGGTCTGTATCAACTGTGAAGTCAAGAATTATGGTGTCACAGACTCAGACGTGTAGGAGACAGGCCCACCTCATTTCTGGGGCTCTTTATCCTGGAGAAGAGGAGACTGAGGGGGGAGCTCAGCAGTGTCTGTCAATATGTTCAGGGTGATGTAGGGAGGATGGAGCCAGACTCTGCTCAGTGCCATCCAGTGACAGGACAAGAGGCAATGGGAGTCAGTTGGAGCA
>JANHGL010005922.1:0-17568 GCA_024611195.1 Ceyx melanurus | reverse complement strand
CCTGGGCAGCCCCTTCCAGAGCTCTGTCACCCTCACTGAGAAAAAGTTCTTCCTTGTGTTGACCTTAAACCTCTTGTTCTTCCCCAGATGCAGCACTCTTCATATGCTACCTTCTCTTGTATCTCACGTAGCTGGGTAATTTTATTGCTTGGATATGTCTACATGGCTTTAATTAGATCAGATCATTTATTGTAGTGTCCTCACAGTGGTCAACAGCAGCTGCTGAGGGAATAATCAGGGATGGGCAAGGAGATGGCAACAGCGCTTACTGCCCTTATTAATTTTATAATTATTAGCATTGTTATTCACTGTGTAAGAAAGAGGTGAGATAGCCACAGAGCATTTTGAGGTAAACTCAAGAAAGAATATGTCCAATATTTGAGGTTACTATGGAAGAAGTTATGATACAGTTGATACTACAAACACAAAGGTGTTCAGGTAAGAACTCAGGGAACCCAAACATTAAGTACTGCTTACAGTAAAACATATAATTGCTTATCTGAGGCTGTGAGATGGGCAATGGATGTCCACCTAAAAAAGATTCTAAAGGAATGTGGAGAGCTACAGGCCTGCAGCATTAGCAAATTAGCAGGGACTTTCTCATAAAGGATAGAGTAGATGCTTGGACAAATAAAATCTACTGAGGAAGAATCCATATGGATTCTTTAAAGGCTGCTGTAAACCTCTTGGTTTGTAAATCTGCAGGTGGATCAAAAAATACATATGTAACATGTTGATAGTGTCTGTATAGATTTCAATAAGTTTTTCATGCAGCCCTTGCCAAAGGCCTTTTAAGAGGCAAAGCAATTGTGATAGAGGAGGGCAGGTCATGGCATGATTATATCAGTAATTAAAGATAAGAAACAAAGGCTTGGGGTGAATAGAAAGAAATTACTGGTGAAGTTCCAGAGGAATCTGTGCTGAGATCTGTCCTGCTTAGCTTATTCAGAAATGCTCTGCAAAAAGTATGTCCTGGCAAAGGCCCACAGAAAAGCAGAAGGGTTGATCAGAGATGTAGAAAAGGTTCTATAAAAGGAACAGTTGACCAAACAGGGACTATTTGTTTCAAAAATTGTGTGGCACAGAAAGGGTGGACAAAGACGACTTTGTTTTCCCAGCATATATGAAATGTAGAATACCGTTTTCATGAGTTATCTCCTGGAAGAAAATCCCCAGGAATTGAAATGTGGAGATGAAAATGTGTAAGTTGCCTTTGAAACTTTGAGACCCTTAAGGTGTGAGTTTAATTTTATTTATTTCAGTCTTTCAGTTTGTGGGGGGTTTTTTTGGTCTTTTTTTTTTTTTTTTTTTTTTCAGTGAAGCCCTACACATTTCCAAAACCTGAAAAAGTCATGTCTTTTAATATCTAAAAGGCAGATACAAAGTACTTCAACGCAACACAAAATTAGTATTTTCAAAATCTAAGAATTGCTCAGTCCTATTTTTTTTTTAAATGTTCAGATACACAGTATATCTATATGAATGGGTCTAGAGAGATTTGAGTTTACTGGCTAGAAAACTGGTCAGAAATAATGTAGCTCCACTTCAGAAGCCTGTGGCCACATTAGTCTCCAATGAAGTGGCCTGCTGCTTTGTTTCCAGAGTGTAGTAGCTTTGGGTTTGTTTGTGTTGGAATGTGAGAACAGTAAATTTGTGTTTCTTTCACATGGGTGTACAGTATAGCCCCCAAGCTGTTCATAGTCTTCTAAAGGATGTTAAGACCTGACAGAATAGAAGGAAGAAAGGAAAGAAATTTTCAAGTTTATCTGTACTGGGGGGCAGGAGAAATACTTTAGTGGGCACTTTTCACATTTACTTGGTACTGCTCCTGCATGGTACATACTTGTTTTTCATGGATACATATGTTAGACCAGCCAAGCCAAACTTATCTCTTATATAGACAGGTACAGAACCTGTATTGGCTATGTCCTGAGTCCTTATTTTCACTTAACCTCATTTTGCCCCATTGTTACGTTATTAACATCAGTGGAATTGGTCCAGGTATTGCTGATATGTGATATCAAAATCAGACTTTTAATGAGAACTAGGCCTACTGTTTCAAGGAAAAGTGGTTCCCTTAACTGTTGCTGGAACTGTTGAGCAGTACAACCAGACCACTCTTGCTGACATTTATTTGCTGTCAAGAGTTGTTGCAGAAGTATTGGAGTTTATGCTGATCAATAATGGGACTCCCAGAAGCCATATGAGCCAAAGTATTAAAGCTGTTAACTTCTCTGTGGATCACCTAAAAGACTTAATTCATTAAAGGGGAGTGGACATTAAATCACTACCATGAACATAAAATCCTGTTGTGTTCACATGCAATACAATTAAAGGTTTCAGGCATTCCAATAAGGATCAGCCCACGCTGATCCAAATCACTGAACAGGAAATGCTGCTAGGCAAGATCCTGAGCTTAACTAATTAATTTTAATTTATGTATTGAAGTGTTGATCTAGATAATGCAATAATTACAAATGCTTGTGTTTGAAGACCATGAAAAATACTAAAAAAAAAAGTAATTCTGCAATCATCAGAACTTGAAGGTTGATCGCATTTGGCATGGAAATGTTTGTCTTGTCTCAGGACAATGTATTTGTAATTAAGATGCAAGTAAAGACTGTTGACTCTCTGTTGCTTCGGAGACTTAGGTCTTTTAGACTCAATAATGCACTACTTCTGCTGCATGTGCAGTCACAGAAATCGGTATTTTGGCAAGATGCACAGCAAATAATTTCAAAATCCAACCCAAATTCATTAATTCCCAGACTATCCTTTTTATACTGGGTCCTTCAAATAACTTATTTCTTCCCAGGACATTTAGCTTAACCATATTAATTTCTGAATGATGGAATGAGACTGTTTTCAGGGTCAGCAGCTGATTTCACACTTCTGCTCTTTGCCTTTAGGCAATGGTTTCTCACCCACTAAAGAGACCTGAAGAAGTTTTGTCCCTAAATAGCTGTTCTCAGGATGGTGTAATGTGTATTTCCACCTTTAGAGAACATGTTAGCTTGTATCTGAGAGTTTTTGTCACTTCACTCTATTTAATGAATTGCTATTCCCAAAGGTTCCCCACAGCTGTCATATCTGGGAAATTAGTTTGTTACCAGACAAAACTTAATGGTAAGAATGAGATTTGACCATTATCTTCATAGACTAAAGAAATAATGTTATGATTGCACTACTTTGAGCATCTACAAAATAATAAGAAAATACTCTAGAAAGTATTAAGTAAATATCCTTCCTTTCAGTGGCAGTGTTGTGGCTCACTGCAGCTAAATTATTCTCTTCCAGACACCCGAAGCTGGTTTTCCAAAGAGCTGACTCTGTTCTTTGAGGTAACCTTGAGTCACTCAGGCTGAGACTTGTCCTTCTATAGATGGGACATTTTCCTCCTTTCTCTGTCCCTTTAGGTCTCTTGTTTCAGGCTTTTTTGAGGCTTTAGGACTTCTATTAAATACATGTTGAAAATGTCTATCTTTTCCTTGCTTTGCATCTGGGCTCTGGGAGGACACCAGTCTGCCTTTAATCTGATTTTGGAGTTTGCAGCCTTCAGAAAACCCAGGGTGTTTCAATGCACACGTATCTCATGGGATTTGCCCTGTGGAGTTTGCTGCAAGCATTTCATACTTCACACAGAACACAGTAATGTATATGCCAGATTGGCATTGAGTCTTCTCCTAAAATTACTCTCATCACCTGCCCACCCTCACTTTGTGTGTGGAGGATTTTGCTATTACAGTATCCACAGATTCCTTTGGTGCCTCTGAGTTTGCTCTCCCCAGGGCATGTGAAGATTGCATTCTGCCAGTTCCGCAGTTTTTGAAGATGAAAATACAGACTCTCAACATGTCCTGTGAATGTTACATTTATATTAGAGTTGCATTCAAAATCTCCAGAAAGGCAATTACTGCAGGAGCCTTGAAATATGGAAAAATCCCAGTGTTACTCTACTGCCTGTGCAATCTTACCCGTGGTTTGTTCTCATGTTACTTTTCATCCACTCTGGACATGTACATTTGGTACAAAAATGTAGGGGTTTTCTAATGTATAGAGCACAGAAAGTTAAACTCCTTTAGCAAGAAAAGATCTAAAGGTGGTAGTATTCTAATTCTGTTTTTCATATAAAGCCTAGACATGTGCCTTGCTAAAATATTTATTGCCATTAAGAGAAAAATTACTATTTGCTAACAATTTTTTTTAAACTCTTGAAGAGTTTTGCATTTAGTGCATTTCCTACCTGCATCCACCTCAGCAGCCTGAAGTGTGCCTGCATGAAATTAGAGTAGAAAAACTACCTGTGCTAACCAGACTGATACATAAACTGTAGCCTCACATCAACATGATTCCAGTCTTACTGAAGTTGATGGGACATTAGTGTATGCTTCCACATAAGCGTGTTCTGACTTCGAGGCCACCCTACAGATAAATACCTCCTGTGTCTTCCGTGATCCTAACATAGCCAGCAAAACTCCACACAGCAGCAAAACTCAACACAGAGCTGTGGAGAAAGTAGTAGGAAGAAAGCAAAAAAAAATTAATTTCTGCAACATGTCATAAACATGGACAGCACTTCCCAGAGATTTAAAATGAGTGGTTGTTGTCTCCTTTCATCAGCTTTTCACTGTTTACTTAAGAGCTCTTCAGCTATTGCCAGGAATGCAATTATCCTATTTTGGGCTATATATACTCAATAAAGCTCTAATCTGTTCCCACAGTGGGCGAGAAAGGCTTTGAGTTGGTGTTGTGATGCTGCAGTCCTGTAGCCCACCATACACTACAGGCATTTAAAAGTAACCTGTTTGCTTGAAGGTGCTCCCCCTCTCTGAAGTGATGCGCTACCATTTAAATGTAGCTTTGTTTTTCAGTTATTTTTCTCTCCTTTCTCTCTCCTATAAGCGGAACCTCCTGAATGTACAAAAATGATTTCCCCAGATAATCTACTAAAATTAGATGCACAGAGAGAGGAGAGGTTTTCAAGCGGAGGGAGTAGGTGATAGACATGAGAGTCTGTAGGACGGATGGAAGGGAGGAACTGATAAAAATTTAGCCTCATTTTATGTGTGTTGCTTATCATCAATACTTCTGCTGAATCATCGGGTCTTGTGTTTTTAACAAATTACCTGCCCACTGGTTATGTGTGTGAAAATACAGCAGATACAGTGTAAATACAGGAAAGAAGAGGTTTATACTTATGTAACCTGATGCAGGAAAGTATACTAAAGTACTTTATTACTCAACTTGGTAAGCTGTGGGGCTCATAATGCCTTTGCTGTGAATGTTTTTTTGTATACTCTATGACCTCTACACTGAATCTAAACAAACCAACTTAAACTTAAACAGCCCTTGAGTGAACTCGATTGAACCTCCCTTCCAGAAAACGAGGCCTCTCTCATTAGTGATTTCAGATGGAGCAACTTCTGTTTGTCTGGACTACGCTCTTTGTACCAGTTCTTTACATTTTAATGAATAGACTAGAAAGGGAAAAATAGTGCTAGTTTGGGTGTGTGTGGGAGAAGAACTGAAACAACCATCTTTGTATTGCTTGAATCAGATCAGCCCAGCAGTGAAGTCCAGCTCCAGGCAGGGCTGAATTTGGCACTGTTGGACACTGCTCCACCATTGATTGGGTTGGATTTGTCCCGCCTGGAATCTGAGAAACAGGCTGTTTCTTGTGCTTTCTTCACTCTGCTGCTTACTAAGAATTTGACCTTTTAAGAGGTCAGTCTTGGTGCACCCTATATAGGTGAGTGGGTGTTCAAGCTGAAGCTTTAAATACTAGTCAGCCCTGGAGCTATCATAGGGAGCAACATCTTCTGCTTATGCCTGACTTGCTGCCACTCCTCCATGGCTTGTTGCACGGTCCCTCAGTCTGCAAAGATTTTTAGTTGGAAAGCAAAGGTTGTGTCTGGTTTCAGCTCTCAGTTCTGTGTTCAGCTGGTGTTGAAATCTTTGTGCTACTTTGCTTTACTTCATTCAAGTGTTCATCTAACACTTGTTTAATTTTTCCCCTTGCTCTCTTCTAGGTGAGACAGGGTCATCTGTTTGCAGCTATGGGCTTTTACACTAAAGCAGTAGTTTAAACCAAACAGGTTTTTTTCTTAGACCTGATGTCGGCGTGAAGGATTTAACCAACCCTGTTTTGGCTGGCATAGCAGGCTGTCTGTCTGTGCACATGCCTAAACCCATCTCCTGCTGGGGGTCGGGAAGAGAATTCCTCCATCGGGAGCAGCACACAATGAGCAAGGAGCATTTCTGAAGGAGGGAAAAGTTCACATTCCTCCCGGCCATCAGCTATCTGCGGCTTCGAGGGGGACAGACAATGGTTCTGGCATCACCCATCTCTTTGACTATTCCCTGCATCATTTGTTACACATCTTCCAGGAGGAAAACCTGACATCCAGTTCCTACATGCTATGTTAAACCCCCTTCATTTTGTTTCTCTCTGAGAAAGTCGAAGGCTCAGTGGTCTGTAGCTCCCCACAGTGGGAGATCTCTGGTAATGCTTTAGTCTTGAGAGGGTTTGCAAGGATGAAGTGGGGGTTGGGGAGGGTGTGGGGGTGATTGAGTTTGGGGATTTTTTTTCTGTCTCTACACTTGGCCTGTTTCACCCTTTGCAGGAGGTAAAATATGTCCAGAATAATGAGAATATTTTTTTTAAGTTTGTCTGCAAGGTTCAAAGGAGAAGAAAATCTTGGTAGCTTTTGTCTCCTCCTTGAGAAAGAAAAATGCAGCCCTCAGATTCCTGCTGCTGTCCTGAACGGAGGTGGGTGAGGGAATGGTTCTCATGTAGACAGAATACAAGCATGCAGGCATGTGCAAGCCCAAGTAAAATCCTTCACCATGAATGAAGAGGGGAAAGATTTAAAAGCAGATTCTGTTTCTGTTTGGTCCTGTACCTTTGAGTAAGGTTTGACTCAAATGAGGTGTTTTCAGTCTGCTTTTCTGAAGAGCAGTCTGTGCTCTTCAGATAGGAGTGCTTGGAGAGACACCCCAGCTCTGCTAGTCTCTCCTAGGAAGAAGCTAGGCCAGTCTGTTTGGGATTTCCCTTGTAGTGTCGCATCTGGCTCCTGACATGGGCATGGGTCTTGCTGACCACAGGAGAGAATGAGGGGAAGGGAAAGTGGGGATAAGAACTGTGCCTTTGTCAAGTCCCACTGCCAGCTGCGGGAGGTGGGAGTTACATTGAGACTGGTGCCTTCAGTCTGTATGGGGAGGGGATGCCCCTCATGGGACAGCCTTTAGCTGCAGCAGACCTTGTCTAGGACAAGTTGTCCTCTGAGATTAAAATTCTGAAACATCAGTGTGGCTGGTTCCACAATTTACCAGTCATGGGAAGGACATTGATGAGCAATGGACTGTAGATGGATTCCTTGGGACTGTCCCATGGGTCTAGGTCACACTGAGGAGAACAAGCCACCCACCACTGTAGACCATCTGCATTGAACTGGAGATTCAGTTATTTCAATAAGCACCCTCTTAAGTCTAGTAAGGCTGAAGCAACACAAAGTAAGAATTTCAGTGGCCATTTTACAACTGACTGTTACTCGGAACTCGACAATCCTACATCCATGTCCCAGTCTTGCATTTTCTCTTGAGGCTGAGATAGTAAAGAACAGAAGAGGATGTTGCTCCTCATCTTCACCCCGTTATGTTACTGTGATTTATTTTTTATGCCTATGTATTTGGATAATGCTTTAAAAAGGGTGTGGATGTTTCTTCAGAAGCATGATTTACATTTTATATTTGATTCTAGCAAGCTTAGCTTTCATGTGTGAGTCTGTTTGCTGCTGTTTGTTTGTGAGTCTCTTGCTATAGTTGCATTTCACTCAGCTGAAATAACAAACAGGTACACGGGTCAATGTTCTGTTCATAATCTGATTCCAGTTCAATTCCTTGCGTGACCCAGTACTGAAACTCCATCCCTATATCCCTTCCTGTGCCTTGCAAATAGAAGAGGTACATTCTAGCCAGCAGAAGTCTCTGTGAGGAAAGATGTCTGTGTGGAAAATTTGAGACCCAGTGCATTAGTTCATGATTGAAACTTTTGAACTGCACATGTAACAGGAAGATAGGATTAGTCTGAAACCATTCAGACTTTTTGGACCATTCCTGCTGGGTTATTTTTTTATATCCAAGGCAAACATAGACAGATATCGTGTGCCTCCAGTATTTCTTTTTCTTATACAGATTTATGTACTTCATATAATGTGGTCAAAGAAGGAGGAGTCTCTCATATGGGAATAACATCACTTCAGGTCAGTCTTGGCCTGAAGTAGCTTAAGTTGTTTTTTTGAATACATTTTGTAGTATTTAATTCAGCTGTGATTTCTGCACTGTGTTGTTGGGGTTTTTTTCCACAAAAGCCATAAATTGAAGGAAACAAGCACAAAACATCTGCATTTTTTTATTACATAACATGTATTAAACCCAGCAATAAAAATTGTTGATTTATACTATATGATATCTTTTGAGAACAGTGAAGAGCTCTAGAGTGTTTTAAAAATTTATTTGTAGGAATGCTATCCAACTTGTTGCACTATAATCATATTTGGGTAGCATCAACAGGAGCTTGTGAGCTTCAGTGGGGATGAGGTTTTCTGCCTTCAGTATTACACTGAGTGATCTCCAGAAGCGATAGTATTTATAACCATAAAAAAAAGCATGTAAAGATGTAAAACTTTTTTTTTGTTGTTTTGTTTTGTTTTTTTGTTTTTAAATCTATCATCATTACATCCATGTGTTTCAGCAGCATCCCAGAGCAGTACAGCTGGGAACTGGCCACCAGGCACTGAAAACCCATAATTTCCAGGCAGGTTGTGACACAGGTCTATGTGTCACAGCTCTAACTCTTGCCACAGTTTTTCCAAAGTCATAAAAGTCAGAAGGGAGTGCAGTGGAAACTCCATTTTGCTGTGGAAGCAGGTTAGTAAGGGCTTTTCCAGGAGAGAGGACTTGTGCAGCACCAACTGTTCCTCTCTCGTGAACTCAGAGCTGTAGTGGAAGGCTGCAATAACATCTTTGCTGCAAGCAGATTTACACAGATACACCCAGAACAAACATTTCCTGTCATTTTTTATCTCCTTTGTTAGATGCAAATACAAATGTCTCCAAGGACAATCAAATGGGAACACTTTGAAATGAACCCAAGCAGTGAGCAAGTGCATTAACATGCAGGATCCCATTTTATTTTTCTAATTAAACTCAATTGTGTTCTCTGACCTGAATTGTAAATGCTGAATATTTATTGAGAGTCATACTTTTTCCCCCCTAGCCTGCCTTCTTTCAGGCTTTGTTCAGCATGTGAATAGCTCCATTAGGGAAATGTGAAAGCACTGGACTATGCATTGAGTTGCTATTTTGACATTCCAGAGGGAGATGCTACTAAGCTGTAAATTACAGAATTGGACATCATTGGTTTGAATTCAGATCAGTTTGGCCTGAAAAGCTGGGTTTAGCTATTTGACCTGCCCTGACCCATTTCTGTGCTTTGTTCAGTAAGGTACCTGAGCTGTTTGCAGATTTCTTCCTAATCTGTTTTGTACAGAAATCTCAAGTATTCAAATGGTTTAGCTCACATCTCTTGCTCTGGTTAAGTAAAAATAATTTTGTGCCTCATTCTAATATGAGATTTTTTTTACGTTTTTATAGCTGCTCTTTTTTTTTTTTTTTTCTAGCATGTGTCAATTTCAGAAGTATAGCTACACAGAAAAAAGATTTGCTTATAAAACCCATGAAACTCTGGCATATTTTTGAAGATAACATTTTATACAATAATTGAAACCAGTATTTACAATATCCTGAGATGATATTGGAAAGGTACTGGGTTGCAAACCTTGATTGCAGGGAGAACTACAGTATTTGCTGCTTGAGTCATAGCCTAGCTTAGAGCTTTGCTCACAAGTTGGATGAATGGAGCTGGGGCAGTAAGAGCTGATAGGTCTGTACTGTGCTTGAGATAGGATGCTGAAGGGGCAACAGCAGCAGCACTGAGGTGGAGGGAGAGATGGAAAGCAGCAATAACGTGAGGAATATCTCCCATCTGCTCAAGTGAGATTTGGTTACAGAAAGGTTGGGATTTAAGAGACCTGACATAGTTCCCTGGATCTTCCAGTTATTTACTGAATGAACTTGAAGGTTCAGCACGTTGCTGAATCACAATAAAAACACAGGTCCTTATTTCCAGCTTCCATAGCCTTCAGCTGAGTGGATGAATGTCTCAGCTGGTACGTAAGTAGATGCAGATAGACTGTTGAGGTGTGAACCCCAGCCCTTCCAAAGGAAACCTGACGGATGAAAAGCCAATGCCCATTTGCCATCCTTACAAATAATTTTCCAGTTTTTCAAGCAGCTGGTGCTGGCTGTTTTCCCAGCCAGGAGAGCAGATTGCTTGGGTCATTGGTGTGACACCATTGCTGTTCTGGCTATGCCTCTGCACCTACCTGGCTGCTGCTCTGTGTCCCACCTGCACCGCCTGCCTTTTCTCCAGCTCTAGAAGGAGACATCCCATCTGCTCCTGTGGTGCAGTTCCCAACTCTTCAGAAACACGGGCTTCAAACTTTGAATGCCTTGGCAGGTGCAGGGGCTAGAGTGATGCTCTGCTGCTTCTGCACCTTTTCCTGTGGGTAAAGGCCTTTCAAGCCAACATGCTCCTATCTCTACAGACTGAGGCTTTTAAGAAGTAGCCTGTGGCATGGACAGATGTAATACAGCAAGATCACTTCTCCAAGTTTTCTGCTTCTTATTAGCTATTCAATTCGGCCTTTGGATAGACTAGGATAAATGGGAAAACACAGCTTTGTATTATTACAGGGAAGCAGGAGACACCTTTTTCATTATTGCTATTTTTCCTTGTCTACCACTAGGTTATTGTCCGGGTCTGGAAGAGGAATGTTTTTGATGCAGAAGTATGTTGTTTATCCTCCCTGGCTGTAGGTTAGGGACTGGGGGAATTTTTGCTTTTATTTCCCCAGTACAAGTCATGAATCACAGCATCGCTGTGCTCAACGTTCAGTTTGTTGGTTGACTGATGAAGGGTCATAAAGGCTTGTGAACCAGGAGGTAAAGTTGATACCAAAGGGTTTTTTTAGTGAAGAGAGGAGCTGGTACCCAGGCCTGGTGAATCTCTCCATTTCAGCACAGGGGATTTGCAGGGGAGCTGTATAAGTCACAGGTGGCATTGCTGGAGCTTTGCAATGAGTCCTTTAGCTGACCGAAGCAGCTTTCAGCTGGCTCCAAACCTGAGCTGGCAGCCACTTCTGCCTGCAGCCCTGAGCTGTCCTGGCTGATTACAGCCACAGCTGAGGTGTCTAGAGATAGAAGGTAGTGCCTGACAGCTGTGAACTGCCTGGCTGCTGGACGCAAGGCTGTGATGTAGATCATGGTGGTGTGAAAAAATTATAATCCAAGAGTGTTCATTACTACAGTGCAGTAATCACTATGCCTAAACTTTAAGGGAATGGGAGGGAGAGAAGCAGCATCAAGAAGTCAGAGAAAGTGTACAAGACACAGAAATATGTACACAGGTTGCGTTTCCTTAACCCATTTTTGCTTTCTTTCATGCTTTTAGTGACTTTTCCACCTAGTTTGTTTATTTCTATAACAACCATAGGCCAGAAATTAAACAAATCACTTACTCCGTTTTGCCTTTTCCAGTTCTGAATTGTCTCCCCTGAGAAACACAGTGCAAAGATCCTCTGGGAGTAGCTGTTCAGTAACTCATTCTGATAGGAACCTGCTGCTCTTCGTAGCATTCAGTCCAGTTTGCTCCTGAAATGTGAAGTGTAGCCAACATTTCTGGTGGTGGCAGCTGCCATACATGTTGTTCACCTGAACAGCTTGTGCTTTGCATGTTTTGGATGCAATACATAGAAATGTTATAGTAAAATTACTCCATTGTCATGTTACCTCTCTGTTTACTTAACTGCTCCCTCCAATTCCCCATGGAGTGGGGAGGCTGAAGCAATCCATGTTGCTGATCTGTGATGCTGATAGTTGCTGCTGCTTGAGATTTGTGAATGCTTTTGGCACTCAAAGCAAGAGTTACCCCCTCCTGAGTTTACTGAAACCAGAACCTCCCATTGTGCTTCCACGTGCTTTGCTATGACTGAAGACAGAAATAAAGAAATCACTCTTCTAAGCTGGCTGTTAGAAATGCAAATGCCAGCAGTGACATAAAATATGTCTCTCTGTTTTGTTTTTTTTTACTGCTTTCTGAATATTGTAGGCTATGAGTTAACAGTAGGAAACATATTGGTTTTGTTCACTACATTAGCCAACGACAACAAACAGTGGAGGGTCTGCAAGCACATCCGAGAGCAGAACTAGAATTCTAAATTATTCTCACAAACTGCAGAAATGATGTGAAAAAGCAAACGTGAGGCTGATTTGCAGTAATCAACAGTGCAAACACAAGGTGAGGGGAGGGAGACACACAGCCAGAGAGCAGTACTACAGGAAAGGATCTGGGGGAGTTGCAATGGATCTCAAATCAAACACAAGACAATGTCATACTACTGTGAAGAAAAACAATCTTCCTACTAGGATTTACAACTGGACTATCATTTGCAAGATGTGTTTAATAAACCCTGTTCTCTCTTTGGCTGGTGTAGCTGAGGTGTGTGCTGCCCCCCAGCTGGGGCACCCTGCTTCCAAAAAGATGTGGCTCACTTGGCCAGAGGGTGGCCATTCAATAAGGGAGTGAGGGTGACATGACAGTGTCACCTCATATATATACATATATAAAGTAGAGCAGTAACACAGAGGGATACATTTACATTTGTATCTGTGGAAAATGTGATGAGACATAGTGAGCTTCACTGCGGCGAGGCTTGGCCAAAAAGGAGGTCTTTCTGGAGTTAACTGAATGGGCAGTGTGCAACTTGTGATGTTGGAGATTGTCAGGACTAAAGTAAAATACCTGCCTGGAGCGAGAAATGTGTAGCTCATCTTGCCTTATGAGGGAAGAATGAGTTAGATAACCCTCTGATGTCCCTTCCAACCCCCTTTTTTGTCTTGCCCTGAGAATGAAGGACATTAACTGCATCTCTGCAGTCCTTAGACCCAAAAGGTATGTTAGTTGTGGGATATTTCAATGGAGGCTTGACTGAGTGGGAAGGAAATCAATCCTCTTCCAAGACTGCTTGATGGGCAATGTAATCTCTTCAGGCAGATCAATAGTCATGTGTCTCCTCCTCACTGCAGGAGAACTAACGAGCGAGTAGCATTAGGAAAAAAATAAATAAATTGGCTCATGGCTGCAAAATTGTGCATAGATATCGCTCCAGACATATTTCCTACCCTGTGCCAGCATACAATTACATTGTGTGGGCTCTGCTAGCAGGGCAGTGGCAAGGAGACAGAAGCTGGCTTATCGCCTTGAAGCATTTGGCTGGGTTACAGTTTGCAAAGGGAATTCACTTCCATTGAAGTGGCAAGTTCATCTGGAAGCAGGTTTTCTGAGGCTGCTGCTATCTGTGGATTTATGTTGGCACTCGGGAGTACACTCTGAGATCAGAGTGATGGAAAAGCAGTACCCAGAAGAAACAAATTCCTCTTCACTGATTTTCATAAGCCTTCTTGTTAAGTCTGTACTGCATAAGCAGCTTTGAGCACTTGCATTCTCCCTCCTTCCATGCAACAAACAACTACCCTTTTAACCAAGGAGAAAATTGGAATCAGGTCAGAGTTTACTTTAGCGAACAAAATTACTATTTAGCAGAATATGAAGCAATTTGGGCTTTGTGCAGTAGGGAGTAAGATGGTAATTACAGTTTGTCATTTCTCCCCCTCTCATTTCCAAAAAAATAACAGACTAAGGTGATGATTTGGGATTTATTTGGCAGATTTGACACATGTGCTTACTTCCTGGGATTGAAGGGGAGAAAGTTAGTTGGAAAATCCAGTCTCAGAAAAAAAAAAGGAATGTCTAGAAAAAAAGCCCAACTGCAATGCTAGTAATTCCAGTGTGATGCCATTATGGTCTGTATAGGCTTAAGCACAGTCCAAGAATCTTGAAACTCCTGACTACTAATTCAAACATGTTTATATAAAGTTGATAGCCTTACCCACAAATAAAAGGGATGAGGGAAAAGTCCCAGGGCTAGTTTTGGGCCAAACTTGCTTTTAATGAAGCCCCTCAAAGTTTTGCTGCTACCTTAAGTTCAGATTTCACCCTCTGAAAATTCTCCTCCCTGGGGCTAGAAACACACTGAGCTTCTATACAGGTGTATGGGGTTTGTCTCTGATTTCTGTAACTTTTCCAGGTTAGCTTTGGGAGTTAAGTTATGCAAATAAATTAAAAGAATTGGGGGGAAAAAAACGTGCATGTGTGTGCCTGCGTGTGGTTTTAGGAAAACATGTTGGATATATTAACGCTGAACGAGAGCAGAGGGAGTTCATAAAACGTTTTACATTCTGCTAATTCCTGAGCTACACAACAGCTGCAAGAGTGAACCAAGTGGCACGGGTAGAAAAGCTTTTTGCAGAGTTCAGCAGACATCTGGCTGCAGTTAAGGGATGCTTTTGTGAAACAGGATGAATACCCTGTTAAAATATGCAGTCCTATAGTTTCTGAATTGGGAAGGGCCTACATCAGTCAAGGGAACTATAACAGATATGCATGCTATTGGGGGAAGTGTTGGACATTATGAGTGTTCAGATTGGTTTGGCCCCGGATCTAAGAGTTGCACTGATGAGCTTGTTCAGGATTCAGAAGGAATCAAAAGAGAAAAAATGAAAGGGAGAGCCATCCTGACTTGTGGGGAACCTCCTTTCTTGACAGCTTCCTTCTGCCATGACATTAGCTGCAGGAAGTTACAGGCTCAGCTTAAGACCTTGCTCCAGATCCTACAGGAGTAGCCCAGTACTGGTTCTGGTAGTGGTGTTGCCTTGTTTTTAGGCTCTGTGTAGAGGCTGATGCAGACCTAGAACTTTTGGCCAGGGCAGATTCCTTATCAGGGTTTTTTAAGACTAGGAAATTATTTTTAAGGAGTGCAAGTCTTGATACCTTAAGGCTGTTTTAAGGCTGATGATAAAAGGTTTTCATATCAAAATGTTCAGCCTGTTTCCATGCGACAGGAGTTGTGTGCTTCCAGATTATTGTCATTCCATTGGCTCTACTTCACCCTTTCAGAGTTTTTGCTGTGATTTCCATCCATACTTCTCCCTTTCTTCTAATTGCAGCTGAGCTGTGCTTTAAGTAAGTCATAAATCCTTTGCATCGCTTTTTTATTTTGTTTGGTTAGTTTGTTTTGGTTTTGTTATGTTTTGTTTTGTTTTTCAGAGGGAATACCTGTGACACCAGCAACTGGAAGTTAGTAGACCAGATCCTGGTGATAGGTTAGTTTTTCAGTCTTTAGTAAAAGTTGAACTGTAGTATTTCTCTGTCCTCTCAATAACTCTGTGATACATGCTGCATATTCCTTCTGGGAGAAACATTTCTAGTGAGCTTGTCTTAGGAAAAACTCAAAGACAGTATTTTACACCCTTCCTTCTCTCCAACTTGTTCACTAACTTCAGCCAAGTCCATGATACCTTTCTTCTTGAAGTCCTGACATAATTTGCCATCTTTGGCTGTTTGCCTCTGCTCACACTTCTCTCATCACATTTTTCTTTACTTTTTACTGGTGGACTTCTTGGGGGGAAAAATCTTCTGCCATTTGCCCCCTCATCTTCCCTTGGTCTTCGAGAGATCTTAACCATAACCACAAATGCAACTACTATCACTCTATGTATATCTTAGAGTACTTCTCCAGATGCAAATCTCTTTCTACAGTACAGTCCTTTCTTTTTGAGTTGCAATTTTAGTCTAATTCCAATACAATCTAATCTGACCTTCTTAAAGGGGTATCTAGCTATTAGCTAGCCTCTGTACCTAGGATGACCTCTGTATCTGCATGTTATCAACTGCTTTTTCTTGCATAACATCTCTAATGCACAATCCTTCTTATGCTAAAATGTCACTTAGCTATAATTTCATCCAGGCTTTTAGAATTCTGTGTCTGAATTAACCAGAGGCATTTTTGCTTTGGTCCTAGCCTTTCTATGTGCTGCTCTTCTTTCTCCACTTTTCTGTGGTGAATCAAAGCAGTCTGTGTGGTAAGAGCGGTTTACAGGTGATTTTTGTTGCATGGCTTCTTTTTTATATTGTCAAGTTGTTGAGTCCCATTTAAAACAACCTGCAACATAAGCCTCTGTCATTTCCTTGTTAAATTCTCTTTTTCTCTCATTTCCCCCCTTTAGAAAGAACTTACTCTGGGTAGCACCAAGGCTGCTACACTTACCAACTTTTCAAAATACAACTACCTTACCAAGTTTGGCTACTGATAGATCAAAGTCATTGCTTATCTTGCAGATACATATTTGTGCTCTGCTGCATACCTGTACCAGCTGGACTTCCTATGCTTTATGTTCTATTTGGGACAGGCTTTTTCTCTGTTAGTATCACCTGCAAGACAACCACTCTACCCGAGACAGCCCCACTCACTGGATTCCATGGTAATTCAAGAAAAGAAGGAAATTCACATAATACTTGATAGGCTCCATCTGCTTACCTCAGAGCCCTGGCCTCTGAGAGTCTTTCTTTAACCTTTTGTCCAGTATGGAAACAATGAATTCATTCATTTCTCATTTTAGGGAAAGTCCTGTAAACCTTTAGCCTGTGACCCCTCTGAAGGGCAGCACTGGCAGGAATGTGCTTTGCCTGTGCTTCTCAGCCCTTCCTGTAAGGCTGAAACTAAACAGCCATGTTTGGCTGCAGTTCTTCTGCAGTCTGGATAAACTTCCTTTTGGTGCAGTAAAACTGAAAACCCATTTTGCACCATGCAATTAGTCTTCTGAACATTGCATGGCTACAGTGTTGGAAAGCTGAAGTGTTCTTGTGTTTACAGTAAAATGCACATGGAAAGTGAGATACTGGGTGAATTGAGATCATATTTAACATATTATTTACTTCATGTCAAATTTGTAGGATCAATGATGTATTCACAAAATTTGTGAAAGAAAATTCCCTGGTGATAGGGTGTTACTAGCAGCCATCTGTACTCATCTGTACTATTCCAGTGGGAAGAAAGAAAATCCTGTAGGGGACTCAACCACCCTAAGCCAAGAAATGCTTGTGGATGAGATGCATCTGTTTTTTTCAGCTGTAAGAAATGGTGTTACTTAAACCAAACCTTACCTTTGCTTAGGTGCCCTCCTAGGACGTCTCTGATGAGACAGGAGACCACTGGTGTTAACACTGATTACGTGTGTCTGGTGGGAGGGGTGAGTGGCATTAATCCAGGTTGAGCCAGAGCCACCAGGAAAGAGAACATAGAGGAGGACTTTCATGGAAAGTGTCTTTTTATATATATAAAACTTGATAGTAGATGAGGGAAGAGCTGTGGATGTTGTCTACCTTGATTTTTAGCAAAGCCTTTGATGCTGTTTCCCATAACATTCTCCTGCAGAAACTGGCTGCCTATGGCTTGGATGGATGTGTGCTTCACTGGATCCAGAACTGGCTGGATGGCCGGGCCCAGCGAGTGGTGGTGAATGGAGCTGGATCCAGTTGGCGGCCGGTCA
>JANHGL010005921.1:0-13092 GCA_024611195.1 Ceyx melanurus | reverse complement strand
GCGTGGGAGGGGGGGGGGGGGGGGGTGGGTTGGGGTCTGGGCCCGGGCCCCTTTGCCGAGCGCTGGGTGCCGGGGGAGGGGGGGGGTGAGGGCTCCCCGGGCTGAAAACGCTCGGTTTGTACTAAATAAGGAGACACGGACCGGAGGTGGGATCAGTTTTTCCATTAATACAGCCCTTGTTTTGTGCCTTGGCCACGCTGAGGGATTTTGTCGGGGTGAAGTCGGTCCTATTCGCGGTCTCGATCTCGGCGTAACTTTTAATTCAGAGCCGTATGAAAGAGATTTCTGTGCGCCCGAGTTGCTGTGCTGGCTGCAGGGAGGGCTGTCAGGCTCTCTGCTCCTTGTTTGGCCTCTTTGAATTGTCTTTGTCAGTGTATCAGCCTCTACATCGTGCTTTTGGATCTCTGCTTATTAAAACAGAATAGGAGCCTGTTTTCTTCCTGCTGCTGGGGTTGTCTTTGACTGGTTTTTCTGTCACTAGCAGACACTGTGCTACAGTTCTGATAGGAGACTCTTCCTGGCTTTTTTTGGCCATGGATGTGCCTGAAAGACTCTGAACTGTGTAGTCAGCTAACAACAAATAAGATGAAACCATTCGTATCAAAACTTTCAAAGAAAGAATCGTGCTGTTCTGCTCGGGGCTTTGTATTTATTCGTTGGTGGCTGTTTGTTTGGGTTTTGGTCGTGTTGTTTGTTTTCTGGTTTTTTAATTAGAGTAAAATCCCCAGGGGGGTGGGTAAGTGACAATATATTACTGAGAAAGGAGCTTCGTTTATTAAGTAAAATCAGTTCTAATTGCTATCCCTCAAACTAACATTCCTGCCCTTTTGGTTCTTCCAAGGAAATAGTTTTGGATCACCTCAAGCCAAATGGATAAAGTATTCCAGATGAAGAGACCCCACTGAAGGCTGAGGCCATAAGGTGTCCTAGGGAATTTATTTGCTGCAGTGATGCAACGATTTGTATTTTGAACTTCGTGTCGTGAGGGGAGCGAGCTCCCAAAATACACATTTGACACTGCTGAGAAACAGCTGCTGCAGTGATGAGTAAAACCTGCAGAGATTTTCAAGGCTCTGTGGTTTACTGGGGGGCAGAACCACCCTTTTTTTCTGTAGGAAAGCTGAATATTGCAGTCAGTGGGTTGTAACATCCCCAGCTGTGCACAAAGTGGGTGCAGCGTGGCTGCTTTCAGTGTGACCTCTGACAGAGAACATGAGCAGGAGGCGTGGCTCAGTGGGCTCTTTTTTAATTAATTCTTTGTCAATACACTCTTAAGGTTGTAGGGCAGAAGTGGCAGAAAACCTCATGACCTTGGCAGAAAAGATCCTGTGTCGCTGCAGAACTAGAGCAGAGTCTCTGGTTGACCCTCTGGTTTCACACTGGCAATAGAAGGCTTTTAAATTCTAGAGGAAAGTCCTCCAGGCCCCAGGGAATATTTTGTGGTGTTTGGAAAGTGTGTGTAAGGTTTGAAGGTATCCAGGCTGTGTGGAAACAGGGCTGTGCTGCTGCTGGGTATAATCCTCTTTTGTCCTGTGCAGAGGCTTTTCCTAGAGGCTGGTCAACTAGAGCTGTGTTTACCCTCCTTGGAAGGTTTTCTTTGGGTCTTGCCTCCACCAGACTCTACTGCTTGTTTGTGCTGCTGGGTCCTGAGTTTTCCCAGTGAAGTGTGTGTGGCAGGAAGAGGTAGAGAGGGAAATCCTGAGCATGGAGGAGGAGGAACCATGGTGACTTCACTGCTGCTTGTGCAGGGATTTGGTTGTCAGCTGTAGTGTTATTCCAAAACCATTAGGTTGGGAATTTCATTGTGACATGCCAATTAAATCAAGATTCCTGAGACCATCTGTATTTTCAGTGGCAAAGCTGGCTAAAGCTGATTATTGAAACTGGAAAAAAAAACCAAACAAAACAACCACCTTTATTCTCCTTGTTGCAAGGGAAGCCCAGCTCAAAGCCCAGGGTTTTGCTCCCAAAGAGGAGGATTTGGAAAACCACTTGGCTTTCTTGCTGATGGCTAAAAACAGGCACCTTACAGGGAATGTGTTCCCCCTGTGCAGCACTGGAGCAGGATTGGAGTATGTCCTGCTGGGAGGTGTGTATTGCTATCTGTGTGTGTACTCACACATGCACCCACCTTTCACCAGGGTGAGGTGTGTGTCACACTGTCCTTCACCCTGCATCCCCAGGGATGTGGAAATGTGTCTTTGGAGAGCTAAGCTGCTGCTTTTTCAGCCTGGAAGGTTGGTTTTGAAGCCTCTGGGCTTTTAGTGCTTGAACAACCAACATCTTGTGTGGTGGGAAGAGGAAGGAAGCCAGTTGTCTGCTACTCCTGCTCTCCCAAAACTGAGGAGGGGTTATTTTTGTAGTCGTGGGGGTTGTACACTGTTCATCTTCATGAAATAAAAGGGCATTGTTTCCACAGGTCAATCTGGGTGTGCTGACTGTAAATGGCACAGATGAGGGGGTTACAACCTGACACTGGTGGTAGCTGGATGAATTTCTCCTGGGAAAATCAGTTTTTCTCTACCAGAACATCCCTGTAACTTGGTGCAACACTGTGGTACTGGCTGCTGGGCTCTGCTGCCAAAAATTACTTGCTCTTTGAGACCATAATGATATGAGAAGTCAGAAATGTGTTGCCTTCCTGCCATTCCAGGGCACACTGGCAGGATTTTCAGTCCTTTTCTCAAGAGCTGTTTGAACAGTCTGAGTTGGAACTGGGTGAATGCACGCCCAGATTTCTTGGATTCCCACTCCTGTTCTGAAACCACATTGTGAGAGTGGTTATGTTCTACTTTGCCAAACATGACATTTAGTTCTGAAGTTAGGAATTAGGCTTGCTCACAACCAGAGATTTTTCTCTTCCAGCTGGGCATCAAATGAGTAACCAGCCTGTGTGTGATGAGTGTGAATTGCAGTCCTGGGTGTCCCTCCTCTGCAGAAAACATGTGGGAATTGCAGCCTACCTTTTAACCTTTATTCTGTTCTTTTTAACCTTTATTCTGTTCTTTTTAACCTTTATTCTCATATTTCTAACCTTTTATTCTGTTATTTTTAAAGCTTGTCCTATCGGAATCAGAAGATTTAAGTTTAGCAAATCTAATTACTTTAGAATATATATGAATATTTATTACCAGACATGTATTAGAGGGTGTATCCACCAGTACTTGATGAAAAGCACTCTTAAATGCTCTTCTGTAACAGAAGTCTCTCTTCTCCTGCTCTGCACCTGTCAGCTCCTGTTTCAGGGATTCATTTGACAATCCCAATGGGCATCCACAGCGTGACTGCAGATTTTACTCCTCATTTACAAGTATGTGCAAGTGAAAGAGAGGATATGAGAATGATAAAGGCTGGAGCAAGACCAGAAAAACCTAAAACTAATGTGGACATGTGCTATGTATAAAGCCATTAAAATGGTGCCACATAAAACTTTAAATAGGTCCTTAAGAGACTTTTTCTTG
Organism: Ceyx melanurus; assembly: GCA_024611195.1. Lineage (NCBI taxonomy): Eukaryota > Metazoa > Chordata > Aves > Coraciiformes > Alcedinidae > Ceyx > Ceyx melanurus. The sequence goes on along the minus strand of JANHGL010005921.1, from coordinate 9,631 downwards.
AAAGTACCAAGAGGCTGCTTGGCTACAGTGCCTAGCAAAGCAAGTTTGGAATTATAGCAGCTCCTGATGGACTTTGTGGGTAGTTGGGATTCAGCTTCCTGAGGCTGCATCTCAGGAGACATCTGGTCTGGAATCATTCTGGGAATGTGCTATTTGGATGAACAGAAGTGATGCTTCTCAGAGATGTTTTGCACCAACACCTCTTGCTGGAAAACACTAATTTGGAGTCAATTATAAAGCAGTAAAATGATGCTAAGCTGGCACTAAATTCCATTTTACCTCTATCTAGCATTTCCCTTTTTCCAAGTGGGGTGAAATGAAACTGAGTAGAATCTCAATTCCCAAAGCAGTTGTGGTGCCTGTTCTTGGGAGTGCCTATTAAAGAAATCCTCGTGTAAAATTATTCAAATAATTTCTTTTTAAGCATCTGAAGTTTTGAAGTGCTGCATAAATCCTAACTTTCCTCCCTAATAACCCCCCTTGTGTCCACGTGGAGTGCACAATTAGCTTTGAGTGGTCTGCTCAGTGGTGAGCAATCCTTCTGCCATTAAAATCCTTTGATAAGCAGCTCAGGATCCTCTCCCCATTTGTCCTCTTCAGAATTCATAGTGAGAGCTTAGCAGTTAAAAAAAGAAAAAAACATATGTTCTCCTGAATATTGCCCTGCCTGGTTGGTGTGGTTCTGACTGGTGCTTCTCATCACTTTTCAGATGAGTTTCCTGCCTCTGAAGTGCCCCTGACCTCAATACTCTGCCAGAGCTGCCTTCTTGCTCTTTACCTTCATTTGTTCCTTGCCCTTCCAGCAGGCAGGGGAACACCTGATGCAGGAGCAGTTCCCTGCTAATGGGCGTTTTTATCACACAACACATCTTGACAACACAATAAATGGGGTTTATTCCTTGCCTCAGCTATTGTCTTGGGCTTGTGGAGAGCTGTGAGTGATGCTGAAAGCAGCCTTTGTGCTGCAGTGATAATCTTAATAGACTTGTCATGCTCTGCTGTGTCTTTGACCCCTGGATGATTTTTCTACATTAGTCAGTGGGTTTTGTGAGATTTTTCTATAGGTTTTTTTTTTCAGCTAACACAGTCACAGTGCTTGCTGTTTGGATTCCTTGAATTAACTTCTAAATGCAGCGGAACAGTTGCAGAAAAGTTTATTATGTGAACCCTGACATCAGTGCCAGGGATTATTCTGGTTGGTAAAACCCTGACTGTGTTCACGTTGCTTTGGGCCAGTGTCTGTGCCATGTGTTGGGAAACAGAACTCAGGCATTCCACAGACTTCAAACTTCCTGAAGCATTTCCATGTCCTGAACAGGTGGATGAATCTTCCCCAGCTCCTCCTGAAGTTTCATCAAACATCATTCCCAAGTTTACCTTCTGTGTGAGGAACTGGTTCTTCCCATGGTCTTGAGTAAGATTCTTGGCACACAAACTACTGCAGGAGTGAAGACTGAGTGACACTTGAATTGATCATTAAATGTCAATAATGGTCTTTGTTCAACTTCCTGTAGAAAAAAGATGTGCCTTTCCTACAAGTGCTGTAATATGGAAAAAGTTAAGCCATTAAGTCTTGTGTAATTTCAAGCACTGTAGCTAAGTGTGGTTACAAATAGCTGGAATTTTTTCAGTTTTAAAACAAATATTTTAAAGACTTTTGCTTAAGTTTAGTCTACATTTGCTAGATGCCAGATGCTGAGGACAGGAAAGCATGTCACTCTGTTAGATGTATGTAGGTCATAACAGCAATTTTCTTTTTTTTCCTTATTTTTACAAGTCAAGTACATCATGTCCTGCTGAAAGTTATTCATCTTTACATGTTTGAAATTATTTTAAAGTCAAATGATCATTGTAGAATGTTGGGATTTTGCTTCCTTCTTCCCCTCCCTGTCGAGGGACATTGTGATACTTGGAGCAGGAGGGTTACTTCAAAATAGCATTTAAAAAACCCACAAAAGCCTCCTCTTTTTTTTCTGTTATTCTCTCTGTTTACCTGGAGTTCATCCTTCTCCTCTTTATGATTAGCTAAAGGCTTTTTTCCCTCTCTGCAGGAAACGTGTGTGTTCTTTGGTCCAAAGAAAGATCAAAGTTCACTCATAAAACTGGTCTTCCCAGCCTGGCTGCAGAGCTGCTTTGCAGTGAGAGTATCAGCAGTGGAATTACCCTCAGCAGATCAAACTGAAGGCACTTGCAGGAAGTAGTTTGCTCATTCAGATCCCAAAAGAGGAGAGGCATCAGGAACCCTCAGTCTCATTTTGCAGCAATCTTTGGCTGGCAGTTAACAAAGCTTGTGGCATGGCAGGTGATTTGGTAAGAAGCTGGATGTCAGTAATTAAGCTGTTAAACCATGTGTATTTTAGTTCTCCTCCTAATAGTTAAGGAAAAAAAAATGTAAATTAGGGGGACTTAGGCTTTCTGAAAGCAAGGCTGAACGGCAGCAGGTCACAGGAGAAGAAACAAATGGAAACAACCAGTTTAATTTAAATTAGTTTGCATTGGATTCAAAAGTGAGAGGAGAGGATTTTCTTTTTCTTCCTGGAAAGGATTCAGGTTGAACACAGGCATAGGGCTGCTTGTTTAGGCTTGATGTGAGAATCTCAAGAAGACCAAACAGCATCACAAGCACAGCCACTCTGGTGTTCACAGTTTGGAATAGCATTGGATTTTTATTGATGTAGAATTTAGGAGTCAGTATTATCCTCGATTTGCTTTATTTATTTATTTTTTTAACATAGCAAGAACAGGGTGAACAAGAGGAGAACTTTGGAGAGCAATATTTGGAGACAAAGGTGTGTTTCACACTGAACCAGTTTTGAATTCAGCAGATTAAAGCAGTGTGTAAATATGTCAGGAAGAAGCAATTGCTTGCAAAGACACAACAGCTATGCATGGAAAAATATTTTCACCTGATGCACCCAGTTTTGTGCTCAGAGTGCCAAAAACCACCTGAGCTCTGATCCTGCCCTTTGCTGGGGCTTCTCAAGAGCTCATTTAGGTTTCCTCTTCCCTCACTGCTGAGGTGTGGCTCCCTGTATCCACCCATCAGTGTGAAAGAAGAAAGCTTCATGAGTTTGCTCTGAATTCAGTGCAACTGCCTGTGAACCTGCTACAGCCCAAGGGTGCTGATGGGGGCTAGAGAGGGTGTCTGGATGTAGGAGGTCACAGAAAACATGCCAAACCTCTCACTGATTTTAAAGGCAGCTTAATAGAATCATTCTCTGGCTCCACAGGAAAACTGTCCCACTTGTTGATTCAGACTGAAAATCTGAAATCAAATCCCATTTGTTTGTTTTTTGTTTTTTTCCTTTTGATGTCTGAATACTTTAAGGAATCTATTGTGACATCCAGGGTAGACTTCCCCACTCACTCAGCTTTCCCAAAGCTCCTGAAGACTCTGGATAAAATCACATGTGTGTGTGTGTGTGTGTCTGTCAGCAAACTCAGAACCTTGATAAATCATGGGCTTGTGAGAACTGTCATTTGCTTGTTGGGAATAATGTCTTCAGGCTAGGATATGTTAAGCAGAAGGATTGAACTGGAAAATAAGCCTTTGGCATTAAGCCAGCCTTGATTGAACATGGGGAAGAATATTCTGGAGAAGGAGCAGTAATGATGCAGTCTGTGGCTTTTGCATTTTAATAAGATAAGGGGTGACATTCTTCTGCAGCCTTACTGCATCTCACTGCTGGCATTCAGAGGCTTTTCAGAGCAACTGTTGCTTTATCTGTCAACATTCATCATGGGGGAAGAGTAAGGGTGGTGTGTGAGGTGTTATCTATGGTAAGTAATAAGGAAAAATTGATACAAAGCACCTTCAGGCAGCAGGGTGGGAATGTAGAATATTCCATCTCAGAGCTGTGACAGCCAGCGGGGAGACCTCACAGAAATCTGGGCAAGAATTAGAAGAAACTTGGGGAAAATAAAGTTGTCTGTCACTGAGCAGAAATATCTGAGTGCCCGGAGACTGGTTTCTCCACAGCTAAGAATTTCATTACATAAAACAATTACTATTATCATTATTATTATTATATTTAGTAGCAGTATAATAAAATTAGTTGCGGGTCCAGCACCACAGTGCTAATTACTCATCTCATCCAAATAACCCTTAGCCTCGCTTAATATTTTCACTGTCATTTCACACACTTTTGTTGGTTTTTTTTTCATTTCCAGGCCCAAAATGTTCAGCACAGCAAGGACATGACTCTTGCCAGCAACCGCAGCCTGGCAGAAGACAATCTTTTGTACCAGCCAAAGTTGGAGTCTTTGAAATCCAATTTGACTGCAAAATATCAAGAGCTGCAAGTTCTTTTTGAAGCATACCAGATTAAAAAAACAAAACTAGGTAACACTTTCTGCTGCCAGTCATGATTTGCTGTTTACTGAGTGAATGGAAATCTGTTGCATGGTCTTCGTTTGGTTGTTGGTGTCTGGTTTTCAGCTGTGTTAATTAGGGTACAAAATGAAATGTCATTGTCATGTAGTTCAGAAATACTGTGCTGCTGGTGATTTATTGTGTCTGTTATGCCCAGTAACAGATACTGTGGGTTCTTTCTATCACATGCTATTGACCTTCTTTAAATGTTCAAATGCATTTACCTCGTTAAAAAGCAAAACACAACTTGAATTTGCATTGATTAATCATCAATCCAATGGAATAATACATTTACCATTCTCCTTTAATACTGAATGATAAAGTCTGATGCTGCCCTTTGTCTTTCAATGTTATAAATACATCAGTGTAACTAAATTTCAGCTTGCAGCACCCTGACAGTATTCCCGAACTCCTCATTTTTCCTCACTGTGGATCCTGCTGTCTGGGTGTACATACATGCCTTGGGAATGTTTAGGCTTGCTGAGGGCTGTGTAGCTTGTGTCAGAAGCCACTCAGAGCCAGCTGTCATGTCCTGTCCTCTCTGTGCCTCCACAGACAGACAATCCAGCAACGCTTCGCTGGAGACGCTGCTGGCGCTGCTGCAGACTGAGGGGGCCAAGATTGAGGAAGACACAGAGGTAACCACCCTGCTCTTCAGTCCTGCCCTTTACACCCCTTACCAAAGGCTCCCAGTGTTCAACCCGTGACAGACTGAAGGGAAGTTTGTAATTACACAGGCTGGTCTGTGCTTTGAACTTCAATGACCAGCCGTTTGGTTTCAGTGAGAAGTCTTCTTTTTATCGGAGTCATTTTTTACAGTCTTTGATGTTGAAGAGGAAACACTCTCCTTTTCTGAAAAGGAAGCCAGACCCTCTTTGCCCTCAAACTCATAGCTTATAAATATAGAATATTTAAATGGTGTTTGCCTGGAATAGCAGCAGGAGCAGGCAGGGGATTGTCCCCTTGTACTCAGCACTGGGGAGGCCACAGCTTGAGTGGTGTGTCCAGTTCTAGGCACCTCAATCCAAGAGAGATTTTGAGGGGTTGAAGGGTGGTCTGTGTTCAGAATAAAGAATAAATAGATTCAGAATTTATTCTGAATTCAGAATAAGGGGTTTTTTTGCTGATTTGCTGTAGGACATTTTTTATAACTATATTAAAGAAAGAAAAAAAATCTGCTTACTGGCCTGGAGTTGTAATCACAAAAAGACATTCCCCAGGACAAGCTGAATTTTGTGATTATGTTTATGGTCACTTCTCTTAATTATTAAACATCATTCACCCAAAGCCACAAGTAAGCCTATTAAACCTGGCTTAGCAATAATCTGCCTCTCTGTACAACATCTTGCAGAGTTCTCGTTGCTTCTGTTGGCCTTGCAAGCAGCACTGAGCTGTAATTCAGCTTAGCTGGCAATCTGGGAAGCTGGTGAGCTTGATTCATCCCCATCTGGGCTGATCAGAATGTTCAGAGCTTGATTCAGATGTTCTTGCTGCTGTTGCTTCAGCGTGAATTTCAGCAAAACTGAGATTCAATTCCCAATAATAACGAAGTAAACAAATTCTACTCCCAATTCTTCACGTGCCAGTCATCTTCCATCTGCACGCTGCAAAATCACAGGCAGGGTGATGCTATTTTTAGGATGTAAGCCATTTAGATTCCCTAGCAGTAAGCTGTTTGCTAAGAGCTGGCTCTGTGTTTTTGACAGAACATGGCAGAAAAATTCCTCGACGGGGAGATCCCCCTGGACTCCTTCATCGACGAGTACCAGAGCAAGCGCAAGCTGGCCCACCTGCGGCGTGTGAAGATCGAGAAGCTCCAGGAGATGGTGCTGAAGGGACAGAGACTTCCTCAGGTTCAGCCCCAAGCTCAGCCCAGAGCAGCTGAGACGACACCAGCACCTCCAGATTCCTACAGCTCGGATGCAAACACCCCCCCCTCAGTCGTGCCCCGGCGGATACCGCCGCCCCCACCGCCCTCTGCGCTGCCCGCGGGACGCTTCCCCACTCCCTTCACTGCAGCCATGAGTTCAGGACCAGCTCTTTCTTATCCAGGTGCTCCCTATCCTCCTCTCCCTCCTCGCCCGGGAGCTCAGGCTGCAAATCCGGTGCCCCAGCCAGGATACCCATCTCAGTTTGTACCACAGTATCCTCCAGCTCTTCCCCAAAGACCGCCTCGCCTTCCACCTCATCCTGGCTTTATCCTCCAGTGAATATTTTTGACTTACGTATTGGTGCTTAAATTTTCCTTTCTCTCCCCATCAGAGACTTGACGTAGGCAATGGAGAGCCTCTGTTTTTTGCACAACGGAGTACAAAATGGGAGCTGTGGCACAGAGGCTTGCAGGTGGTAAATGGGATTGGTTTTGTTTTCAGACGTCAGCGACAATAAGATTTTCCTAGGAAGGTGAGAAGGTCTAAATTTGGGAAATCCATCAGATGGTGGTGTTGGGAATGGAATCGTGCTCTGAATTCCTTTAGCCATGGTAAAATCACCATCCTCCTCTAGTCTGTGTGCAGCTGGATGTGTGTGTGTGGCAAACTGGGAGCTGGTTGTCTCTCTGAAGAATTCTCTCAGTGCCAGTGTTTGGATACTAAACAGTATCTGAACACTGGGCAGAGAGTGAACCACAGGACACCCCTTGCACGTGCCCGAGCAGTGGCACCTGTGGCTGGGTGTGTTTCCAGAGCTCACTGAGCTGAAACTCTTGTCAGAAAACAGTGTCTGGTTTTTAGACAGTAAACAAGAGTTTCATTTCTACATTTCAATTGTTACCCTAGACTTTTTCTAATGCCCTTCCCACTCCTAAGTAGCTTGATAGCCTGAAAGTCCTGGTCTCTTGAAATGAAACTAAACTGTTTGTAGAGCCAGTTTAGAGTTTTATAGAAATTTTACTGGGCATTTTTATTTCTCTGCCTTTTAAGACACTTTCTTAACAGTTGTTTCGTTTGGGGTTTTTTTTCCACACCTTGGATACAGAAGTAATTTTTCTACACAGGTGCTTAGCTTTTGATACCATGTGATTCCAGGAATCTAGGCAGGGTATTTTCTTAATCAAATACTGGGTTTTTACAGTATGTAATTGCCCACACGAAGCTCCCCAATTTCATGTTACCCCTCAAACTCAGTCACTCACCTGGCAGAACTAAATTTTACCTACCCCCTTTCCTTTAGGGCTGCAGTTTTTGGCATGCCTGGCTATCTGGAAGTTGCAGTTAACATTTCTCTGCAAGCAGGCAAACCAGAAAAGCTTTTTGCTCTCTGTGGTGTCTGTTTGCATCTTACATAATCCATTCTTGAGTTGCTGCTGGAGGAGGGGGATGCTTTTCAGGGGAGCTCACATTTCATTCTCAATGTGAACTCAAAGCCTAAGGTGCAGACACATTGCTGGTATTTTCCTCTGGCACTGGGGGAGGCAAATCTTCCTTGCACAGAAATATCCATAAGTTTATCAGGTTTCTCATATCCACAAGCACCTTTCAATTAATCATGGTAATTTAAGGATCTCTTGGTGCAGAATCTGAGGCCCTGCATTACTTCAGAACATTTTCATGCTCTTGGCCTGGAGTGCACTACATTGTTTGGAAGTCAGAAACAGCATCAGTCAAATATAGAGTCTCTTTTTTTTTTTTTTCCTTTACGTAAGGCCCTCGACTGTCCCTTAATCATTTCCTCTGGAGTGTAGTGGTTGCTAGCAAATACTAATCTGAAATCATGCTCATAACAGGAAGCTCTCTAGTCTGAAAATATGGTTATTTGGCTTGTTTTGCCTCCCAAAGACAAAGGGCAGAAGGTTGGTCAGTGTTATTGGCATCTGATCCAATTCCCCAGGGTAAGGCTGGAAAGTTGCTATAGGTGGGGGATTTTGTGAAGCAGTGTACATTGGATTTGTTGGCCAAGTGTGTTTTTATTCTGTAATCTAGTGATGGTACAGGATGTGTTGTTTGTTTTCTTTTGGAATTTTATTTTTTTTTAACTAGTGTAATATCTTTTCTTGCTATGATTTGCTCACTGAAGCTTTGTTTTAAGCATGGTTAATTCTGACTCGTTTCAAAGTGATTTTGCTGTGCTATTAGTGCTGGTATTTGGCTGGCAGCTCTTGTATCCCAATGCTGAACATCAGTCTGCTGGAGAAATCATTTGTGTCCTGGGAAGAATTAAAGTGGGTGGGGACTGAGTACAGACACTCATACTCTGAGCCTGCTACACAAAAACTCTAAAAACATTCTCAACTGAGTTTTGCTACCATTTAATCAAACCAACCAGGTGTATTTGACACTTACCAAGTGCCAACTTCTTTCCCGAGGGTTGCAAACCCTCAGCAGTGATGGAGGTGAGTGTATTGTGAATTTGCACTGCATTTTCTGTCTCTAATTCTATTGGTATTAGTAGTCCAAAAATATTTTTACTACTTGTGAAATTTTTCTGTCTTTTGGTAACTTTTGTGATAAGGTGACCTTTCAGGGATACTTTCTTTAGAAACAAACCCTTGTGCAAACTAAATACAGACAAAGCTAATGCAATTTTCTTTGGGTTTTTTCTCCTGTCTGAAAGCAAAACAATGCATTCTTGCATATGCGTGTGGCTGATGTGCCTTAGGATCACTACTTGTGATTGTAAAAGTAGGATATTAGTTATTTTATCAGTTGAATGGCCATTGTTTAATTTAAGGGCTCTCCAAGAGCACTTTCTTTTAAAAGAAAGTTGAAAAACTCACCCTTCCTACTTCAGAAGAAAAAAAAAACCAAACCCAACAAAGGCTGTGGCTGCTGTTTGTAAGCTTCTAGTTGCCTTCAGTGAGGGATTCAGTTGGAAAATAATGTAAGTAACATGATGTTTCAGTTACAGCAGAGTGGTAACTGAAATCCAGCTGCTCATGGGAAAGGTTTTGCCATGAATGGGGTGTGTGCGCACAAACTGTAAATATTTGACTGCTGGTGATGTTTAAAGGAGAGGGAGGGAAAGAAACAACAAATGGACTGTGGAAAGCTGGTTAAATCCTTTCAGAAACAAATGTTAAACACTAACCTGAACGAGTTGGGCAAGAGGCAGGTCAGTGTTGGCCTGGGAACAGCTTCTCCCGTTCTGTTCTAGCAAATAAAGGAATTCTGCTATGGGTAGGATGTTTAGAGTTGTACTAATTTGCACTGTTTCTAAGATAGTGAGATTAAAATGCCATAGGCAAGCTGAGAGTTGAGATGGGGTGGCTCAGTATGCTTGCCAAAAAAAAAAAAGTATATATATATATAAAATAATGTTGTC
>JANHGL010005920.1:0-47889 GCA_024611195.1 Ceyx melanurus | reverse complement strand
GACCTGCCCTTTATAAATCCATGTTGACTGGGCCTCATTATCTGGCTGTCCTGTATATGTCTCATAATAGCACTCATGATGATCTGCTCCATCAGTTTACCCGGCACTGAGGTCAGACTGACAGTCTGTAGTTCCCTGGGTCCTCCCTCTTACCCTTCTTGTATATTGGTGTAATATTTGTGAAGAACTCTGAGAAGCCTAAATAATCACTTTCCCACACCTTCTGCCTGCATCTCTGTTAATACAGCCTAATTGTAGAGACCTCTTTGTAATGAGGGTGTGCTGCTGACTGGTGTTCAACTTTCCATCTTCCAGGACATTTGTGTGGTTTTTTTTTGTAAAGCTGTTTTCTAGCTGCTTGGTACCCTGCCTGTATTTGTGGCTGGAATTATTTTGCCTCAGTTGCAAGAAGTCATGTTTGCCGATGTTGAACTGCATTAAGTTAATACAGAGAGAATGGAGACCCTGTGAAAAGCAGTTGTGACTGGAGCATGGGCATGGCCAAAAGGTCTGTAACTAAGGCAGTGTATGTCATAGTGACTAGTTAATAAAATGAAAAGCTTTGTTTCTGCATGAAACAAGGAATATTTTTTACAGAGAAGGTATTTTGATCTGACTGAATGAATCACATCCTTGCCTTCGCACAGAATAGTAATAAAGCAAAGACTCTTCATTTGAAAGGTAACTTTGTTAAAGTGAAAAAATTAAAAATGAGGAGGAGGAAGGAGTTTTATACATGAAAGATAAAATAAAAATTAAAGCAGGTGTGGCACTGGAACTGTGTTTTTTTTCCTGCAGGTTACAGTATATTGTTTTTGGGGACAGTTATGGCATGATTAAGTGTATAGCTTGGCAAAAAGTTCAGACATGAGCATCAACTGCTATTGTTGCCAAAAGAAGCAACTCAACTCACCCTGCCCTTCCTCATGGGATGGCCAGTTTTTCTAAAACTGTAATACTAATAGAAAGTGGGAAAAAGTCATCATGGTCACTAAAATGCAGTCTTTTTTTCCATCCCAGTTGGTTATTCTGTTCTTTGCAGTGCTTCATCTTTGTGCTAACATAGCTTGTGCTGTCACAGAGCAAACTGGGTTGTAGGTGTGAACCTGATGAAAAACTCCTTTGGATTAGTTTTCAGTTAGAAAAGTTGGATCCTTATTTTGGCATTTGTTCTGGTGCAAAGCAATTACGTTGTAGAGACAAGAACAAATAAATGGGTGAGGGAATTAGTTGAACAGCTTTTGGCAGGCACTGTGGATTGCTGCTGGTGTTTGTTGGACTCTGTAATTTAATAAGAGTGAAAAGACCATTTTGAGAGGAAGTAAATCTCTGAAGTTATATAAGAAAGCCAGTTACTGTCTGGAGTATGAAATTATTCTCCCAGTAATAGCTATTTCTAGGCAAGGGCAACACTGTGATTAAAACACTGTGGTGTTTAAAAGGTCAGAGGATTTGTCCTTTTTTACAGAACTGCTAATTGCATCATAAATGACAATAGTTTTTGTCAGTGCTGAGTTTGGGGAGAAAGGGTGTGTTTTGCTTTTGTTCTTGTGTGCATTGTCTTTTTTTTCAACAGAATAAAGCTGATCAAGTTTTACTTGCCAGTTCTAGGTGAAGTGCTAGTATTTTTTGTATGTAGGCTACTCTGGAAGGCATAGCTCCATTTTCTCACTTCTCCAGAAGCAAAGCCAGTTTTGGAGGTCTCTGCTCTTTACCATGCACTTGTTCTTTCTCTCTTTACTTCAGGCATTGCTCTTTCAGTTGCTTTTATGATTAGCACTGTCACTTTGTAACTCGTGTTAAAGAAATACTCTGATTTTTAAAAACAAGATTGGAAGAAATCTGGAAAAATTTACTTTTTTTTTAATCTCCTCCTTTACTGTGGATCATTTGACTGATGTGATTCATGGTGCAGTCCATCAGTTAATGAAGCAGGCATGTGTGTGGCTGGAAGCAAGTGGCAATGAATGGAGGAGAGCAGAAAAATAATAATAATGTAGCTTTTTCAGCAGCAAAATTGTAGTGTGGAGAAACCACCTCTGGTTTCCATCATCTTTGTGTAGGGGGCCATCTCAGTAGATGCAGAGAAACTTAACACTACCCACAGTCAGGCAGTGATTGGTATGTGATAATTGGTAATAAGTTTATATATGTTTAGCAGGGATTTGTGATGTATAGAATCTGAAACTTCACAAATCCAGATGATATCTGTGCTTCTGTTTAATGTGGGTCTTAAAATTACAGGTTTTTTTAAAACTGGATGTTAATAGTAGGTGGTAAGAATAATTTTCCATCTGTAAGGTTTTCAGTTTAGACAGTGATTCTGGCTGATGTCTGGAGACTAGTTTGATATGTTTTCATGAGCCATAATAAGGAAACTTCTAGTACTGTCCTCATCCTGTAGATTTTGGGTTCTGAGCGACACAGCTTCTAGTGAGGAAGAGATCATTCAGTTGTAGTACTACATTCAGATCTGAACTATGCAAAGGAAACTTTTTTTTTCAGACTTGAGGAAAAGGAGAGATTGTATTTCTAGAGTAGAGTCAGACTTCTCTTAAATAATGTATTGGTGCTTGCTAGCTTCCAGAAATAATCTGGTCTCTTCTAAACATAGTTAATTATTTACATTGATCTGTTGAATTCTAGTAAAGAAATGAATATCTTTATGAAGCCCTTGTACAGAACTTAGCTGCATGCATCATATTTTCTGCTTCTCCAGTTCCTTTACTGCTGTTAGGTTTTATATCAGACCATTGCTCCTTTTTTTGTGCCTTAAGAAAGAAAAATACGCTTTGCTTGATGGGCATAATGGGCTATACGGTCAGGACTAACAGCAAGTTAAAGCCTACTTACTGAAAATAGGGCATAAATTACGTTTCCCTTTCCCATTTCAAAGATGTTTCATTTCTTGTTTTAGCTGCCAGCTTGTGGGGCCCATATAAGGACATCTGGCAGACTGTGGTGAATGCCATTCTGAAGAGGCAGCCCGAAGCCGTTCATCGCCTCGACCAGGTGCTGAAGAAACACAAATCCGACTTCATCGCCCTCTTCAGAAATCCGGTACTGGACTCATCCTCTGGAATGAGCTGGGGAGCTGATGCTTTACTGTCTCTTGTCTTCTTGTACTGCATGCCATATAGACCCTGACCATTGTTCTGTATTCTACATTTTTATTCTAGATTTTTATAGTATCTGACAACACAAACGCGTTGCAGCAATCATTCTGCTGTAGGAATACAAATAGCTCAAAGAACATCTTTTTGTGTGTGTGTTTTGTACAGGGTAATTTATCTGTAATGAGAGAAAAATCTGTTCTTCTACTGTTTCTCTCAATATTAAAATTATTTGGTGATCCATCAGCCAAGTATTAGCTTCTTTTCACTACTCCCGTGTGTCTGAAATAAAGCACAATATTACTTTGTCTGGTTTTGGTCCATGCTCATGCTTCAGTCGAGTTAATGAGTGTACAGAGCAGGTGAACACATGAATTTACAAAACAGAGAATATGTCTTGTTAGGAATGTGAGATCATGTGTAAAAACTTGTCTGATGGATCACAAGAGAGCAACTAGAAATGTGTCTTCTTTCAGTCATTTTACTTCTTAAATAGAATATGGCTTTTTATACTGATGGGACAGAAAATTTAACAGCTGTAGTTTTGTCAGTATATTTTAGCATCTGAGTCTAATGGAAAGAAGAAGATGTAGAAAGTAGTGCATTGGAGTAGCACAACAGTTCTGTCAACAATCCAGATGTCTTTCATTGTGCTAATACCTATTGCCATTAAGAATTATATCAAAATTTACTTCCAATCTCCATTACTTTTGTCAACACTGATTGCATAAAATTATTTTCATGTGTTTGTACAAGGAGAGCACTGCTGTGCAAGCATGAAGCATTTTTAGGGTGTCTCTGTGCTTAAAAACACTGCCTTTGTTTTAATGATGACAACGTAAGAACTGTATTTGTGAGGAAGGGTTGATGTGTAAAGCTTCATTCAGTATTTGATCTTGCCATTTTGAATAACTTCCCATGTTTGTTTTTCTTGCAGCCAAAGAATGTTCAGCAGCATGAGAAAGTTCAGAAAGCAAGTACAGAAGGGGTTGCTATCCAGGGTCAGCAGGGAACTAGACTTTTGCCAGAGCAGCTCATCAGAGAAGCCTTTATCCTCAGTGACCTCTTTGATATTGGAGAGTTGGCAGCTGTTGAGCTCCTTCTAGCTGGTGAGAAGGGAAAATATGTAAGAGCTGGAAAAATGCAACTTAAATAGGGCCACCTTATTTAAGTGTGTGCTTAATGCCAGCATGTGATTCAGTCAAGGCCTTAGGTTGCCAACACAGAATGTTCCTAAAAAGAGATAGACTGTTGCTGTGAGGGAGCATGAGCACAATATTCTGAGTGTTAATTTTAAGATTTTATGCAGCTATTGCAAATGTGGGAGTAATTAGTGTTTTTTTATGACTATCACTGAATTTAAAAATAGTTTAAAAATAGATTGAAATTGTTTCCATAAAGCCATGGAATTGGTTCTTCAAATAATGTATTAGTTATACATTGATATGTAACTATTTGTCTGATAATAATTGATTAGTAAGAGAAGTATTCTGGAAAGTGACACATGCTTTATATGTAGAAAGTAGATTGCAGAGTTATTTAAATATAATTATCCTTACTAGCTACTGTTCATCATTAACAAAATTAATTAAAGAAGTAGCTTGCAAAGTTGTAACCTCTGAAAATCCATATTCAAGACAACATTGCTTTCTATTTTGAACTTGACTTTTTGGTGTAAATTCAGACAGAAAACTTCATTTTGAATTAATAAAAGATATTTTGCTGATAATTGAATTGATTCATACGATGGGTAGATATCTATTGCAAACACCATGTGGACTAGGATATTAATGGACTTGCACTTCTGTTTCTTTTAGATTTTTGGATATTTTAATAATTGAAAAAAAATTTTAATAATAGGATCCAACATATATCTGTTTTATTTTAAGTGCCTGAAACAAATCAAAGTGATGGTGAATAACCACAGTTGCTTTGAATGCTACATTTATATGTCAGTTAGAAATAAAAAGATGTAGAGCTGTTATCAAAGTGTCTACGTTCAACTTTGAATTTTCTGGGCATTTTCATTCAATAGGAGAACACCAGCAACCCCATTTTCCTGGCCTTACAAGAGGTCTGGTGGCTGTTCTGTTGTACTGGGATGGAAAGAGATGCATTGCCAACTCACTACGAACCCTCATCCAGTCACGCCAAGGCAAGATGTGGACATTTGAACTCAGGTGTGTCTTAGGGTGATGAGCTGATGAAAGCTCTTTGCTTTCAGTGCTTTTGGGGCTAATTAGAATAAAGGGAATATAAATATTATCAAATTAGTTTCTCATACCTGATGCAGCTACTTTCATGTTTGTTTTTTAAGAATAGTATAAGTTTTTTCTTACATATTTTTATTGAGTTATAAGGTTATCCATTTTACTTTCAGTTCTTTAATTCTACTTCACCTTTTTTATTTTCAGACATGATCCCAGTCAGTGTTTCAGAGACTGGGTGTCTGCTTTTGTTTTGTTTAATTTTCCTGGAACACAGAGTAGTGTGCTTCATCCTTTACTTAAAGTGGCTGTACTATCTACTGACAAACAAGCATTTTGACTTCAAAAAGGAAACAACACTGTTTATTCCAGTCTACAGTGATTACTTCACTAGAGAAAGATTACAAAATATGTTCTGGTGTAAATATAAATCCTGAAACAGAAAAGATTATTTTAGAGATGTCTCTGCCTCTTCAGCAGGGTGCATTGCATACATCATTTACTGGATAATTGCATTTACTAGGAAGAAAGAGGCTGTGAGCTTGTGTGTTATGTGCCTTTTATGCATAGTTCTCCTTTTGACAGATATCTTGGCTACCTGATCCCTGTTGTATCCTCATATTCCATACGTAAAGACTTTGTATCCATTCAGCATAATGTTTGTGAGGGCACTGCTGACTGATTAGTTACCTTATGTGTAGAATGCAGCTGTAGATCTTCTGTCAGCAAACTTGGACGGCATTCATCATTTTGGACTTTTCTCTGAGTGGCTATAGTAGGATTAATTCTTAATTCTATGTTCTTTCCATTCTAGTCAAGAGTTGATGTCCATGACAACAAGCTTTACAGATGACCTAATGGAGCAGGGTTTGACTCAGAAGGTCCTCACTCTTGTGTCTCACATTGATCTGAACAATGAATTTGATAAACTCCAGCGGGAGCGAGGGCTGGGCAGCGAGAAGCATCGCAAGGAGGTAAATGTCACTGCTTGTGTCATGGGCTAGGGGCAGGGCAGCCCCCAGACCCATATCAGGTGTTCTTTTAACCCCCTTCCCTCCCCGAAGGGGAATAGAAAAGGAAAAAGGGAGAGAGACTTAGCAATTAGAAAAAGGAAACTACAACAGTTCTAATGAAAATGAAAATAATAACAATAATACTAGTGCAATATATACAAATATTCACAAAACCAGTACTGAACCCAGCCCCCTGATGGCGATTACATCACCATCACTGATGCTGTGGAGTTGGCACAGGGAGAGTCCCAGACTGGGCCCCACAGCAGATGGGAGCTGTGTTCAGGAGCTGGATTCTGGCACTGGCTTCATGAACACACCAATCGGGATCAAAGGCAGTATGGACAGAGTCCTCCTTGGTGCTCTGAGGGGGAGAGCCCCTCAAGGGAGGAAGAACTCCCAACAACAACACCCCAAGCTGAGAGCCTAGCTGGGCCTAGCCTAGCCCCGAGACCCTCGGGATCCCAGAGCTTTATATACTGGATAAGATGTATTTGGTCTAGAATACCTTGTTGATCAGTTTGGGGTCACCTGTCCTGTCTGCTCCTCCCTGCAGGTGCAGCCTTTCACTTTCTGCACCCCCTAGCGTGATACACAAGTTCTAGCAGTGGCCTTGGTCTGCATTCCAATCCTTGGTAGTAACTCTAAACATAAGATGCTATCACTGCTAGGAGCAGACACTGTCTGCAAAACATGCTGCTAACTTCAGGAAGTGCAGTTAGTTAGAAAACCTGAGCTGAAAAGTAAAATCACTGAACAGAATTTGTTTGGTTCTCACTCAAACCAGGACAACATGTGACTGTTCCTCTGAACTGCTGAGTACTGCACACACTGGGGTGTAACCAGACTGCTGGGAGGTGTGGACTGATAGGTTTCTTTCTGTCCTTATTTTTTTTAACACGTTAATTTCCATTCCCTATCTCTGCAAGATCCATTACTGTCTGAGCTCAGAGCAACTAACTCCACAGCTTATGCTCTACCAATGTGGTATGCAGGTTGCTTCCTGACTTCTGTTTTGCTGTTGCCCCCTGATGCCAGGACATAATGTATTTTTGGGAAAGGAGTGTAATCAAAAACATTAAGTAAGCAAGCCTTGCACTATGGGTTGATTTTTCAGTTTTCATCTAAAGACTGTTTGTTAAATTATTTGCTCTCAGCACTACCATTATCATCACTATTGGAATAAAATTGGAAAACTAAAATTCACAAATGAGTAAAAGAGACTCAAGTCTTGTCAGGCAAATAATGCTCTTTTGAATAATTCTATTATGTGAGTATGAACAGAAGCATTGCTAATAGTGAAATGAGAATTGCTTGAAAATTGGTTCTCATTTTTGTAATCCTTGAACTTAACTGAGACTGTGGCTAACTGCAGAGAATGTATCAGGAGGAAGATTTAAAACATTATGGTTTTAATTTGTGAACTAAAAGTTCAAAGCTATTGAGTGATCTGTCTAAAAATGTTTCTGTAATAACTAGTCTTTTTTTTCCCATCAAATAACTAGTATTACACTTTTGCTATTAATCTAAAAGCTGTGCAAAGAATATCCTGATTTGCCATAACTTATCTTAATTTACATTAAAAGTTATTTAATAAATGCTAGAAGTTTCTTTCCTTCCTTTTAGGTGGACTAACATATTTCCTTCTATATTTATTAGAACTATTATTCTGCTGGTGTCTGTGTGCAGATCTCTTGCTGTGTTACATGGTGGAAAGTTTTTATCACTAGGCATGCAATTTTACTGGAATTAGAATGAGTATTAGCCCTTTTTTATTCACATAGGTACAATGGATATAGGGTAAGAACGTTATTGGAAGCTTATAATCTAGCTAAATACAGTTTTACAAAGATCATTATGAAAGTCCTGTAATAGCTTTTTATTATTTAGAGGTTGTTATTGCTGTTTGCTTGTTTTTTAACTTCTGTTTACGTAAGACAAAGTAGTTAAAACTCAGCTCCAGGGAGGAGTGAAATTAACAAATGAAATGCTGTTTGAAAACAGGTAACTTTTTGGTGTAACTGTTAGAAAAAAGACAAACATTTGTTTTCAAGTATGTAATTGTATGTAATTGTATCATAGCATGAAAAATTCTGCCAAATAAAACAGGGAAAGATAATATTTTCAGTATGGTAGCCTTTATGTTGGACATGATACTGGTTCTGTATGTAATAGGGGATGGTAGATTTGTTTATATTCTGAAGTCGATATAGTACATTTTGTCTAGGGGAAGAAAGTTCTGCTTATAAATGACTTTCATATTTCTCAGTGCCTTAAAAATTTATAACATTTATATATTCAGTTGAGGACATCCCTTTTGGGGCAAGGGGAAGACTGTGACCATATCTGAATATAACTACCAGTGCAGCTGTGTATTGGAGACAGGAACTGTGACTTCTGTGGGATACATTTAGAGCTACAAAGTTCTGTGTAGATTCATGTCTGACTTTGACAGAGATGGTGGCTTGTAGTTACATTCCAGGTTATCTACACCTGCCTCACATGAAATACTTGCAAATATGAAAGCATTTAACAGGTGGAAGTGTGCCTTCTGTTGTCCAGCAATTAAAACCCCCAACAGTTTCTGTAGGTGCTGTCTTTAATTTTAATTTCACTTAGTCATTCCGATTGACTGAGAAGGCCAAATTGAACATGTTACCAGAATATTAATATATATTTTTTATTTCAAAGGTTTCTGACCTCATTAAAGAATGCCGACAGTCCTTGGCTGAAAGTCTGTTTTTCTGGACCTGCCAGTCACCACTTAGTAAGGATGACACTCTGATCCTCATCAGTTACCTGGAGAAAGTAACAGTGGAAGCTGACGGCTCGTTGGACAGTGTGAACTTGTCTCTTCTCATGGCTCTCCTTTACTGCTTTGATGTCAGCTTTCTGGAGCAAGGCACAGAGGATCGTGAAGGTAATGCTGGCAGGTTTCCCAGAGAGGTGGATAAATTGTTATTTAACCAATTTTGCAACTGTTCAGTAGCAGAATCGGAAGGAATCTGCGTGTTTGTTTTTCCCATTCATTTCCTGGGTGATGTGTTTGTTTTTCTTGCTGTTCAAGACTTGATGCACCGGCTCCCTCTGCTAGCAGAAAGGCAGTACATAGCAACTGTGCACACTCGCCTGCAGGAATCTCAGCCTTGGAAGATGCCAGGCCTGCAAGCTACTGTGAGGCTGGCCTGGGCACTGGCATTGCGAGGAATATCCCAATTCTCCGACGTGACAGGTGAGTTGCCCTCAAGTGCAGTTGCTTCACATGAGTATTCAGAATTCCTGAGTGCTCTAAATCAAAGTATCAAAGTATTGTGAAGTGTTTGACCTTGATGATACAATTGCCTTTCAAGCCTTCCCAGGATAAGATTTTGGTGGTTGAGAGTTGAATTGCTCTGAAACGTACACAGATTTAGAAAGGATAAGTTATTAGATAGTATTGTTCCACAGTGTCTCATTGAAGTGAGATTTTAATGTACTGAAAAATTAATTTTAGCAGCTTTAGTATCAGTTGCACACTTAAATTAAGAATGGCTTCATGCTTATGACTTTTTACATCTGTAACTGTTAGACCCCAATGTCTTGAGGACAGATCTATTTTAATTTTTTTTTTTCTCTCTACACTTCACAAGCTTTCCAGGCTCCCTGCTAGGTTGGAATTGAGTCTACTCCAGAATATCTATTAAATTAAATGTAAACATTATAATTAATGTTTAAGATTGGTTTGTGATTCTTGGTTCACAGACTTTGACTTGATTTGGTAAATGGATTATGCAGCTTAACACTGAAGAAGAAAGTTGAGATCATCATCTGACATTAAATTGTCTTCTCCAGTCTGATGTTTTCCAGTATAGTAGAAAAAAACCATAGTTTTTAGAATCATGTTGATTTACATGTCAGATGAGTATTCTAAATGTGTTTTGTTTGGTAACAGATCAGTGTAATTATTTTTTTCTTCTGTGTGATTTCTTGTTTGTTTGTTTTGGGGTCTTTGTTTTGTGCTTTTGTAATTTTTGTTTGTTTGTTTGGGTTGGTTATTTGTTTTTGTTATTGCTCAGCTCTTGCAGAATTCACTGAGGCAGATGAAGCAATGGCAGAGCTTGCAGTTGCTGATAATGTTTTCCTGTTCCTGACTGAGTCTGTTGTGGGGTCTGAGAACTTCTACCAGGAGGAATTTCACATTCGCAAAATTCACAGCCTTGTCACAGACTTCCTTGCTCTCATGCCAATGAAAGTAAGTGATTTGTGTGAGTAGCAGATCTTCAGGAAAGGTCATACCCTCTGTATCCCTATCAGTAGCACAGGTAGCACAGAGATTCAGATACAACTCTCTTAAGGTGCTTCAGAAAACTTTTGACTTCATGGAACCCAAATGGTTTGGGGTTTGTTTTCCCCACTGAAGTGGAATGTGGTTTGTTTTTCTGGAAAACACATCAGTGTGGTGAGACTTGCAAAGCAGGGTGGTGTGGTGGTAATGCTTTAGTTTTGTTTTCCATGCTTAAAATTTAAATGCATGCTGAAATGGTTGGCAGTGTATACAAATGTTAATTTTGTGTGTTTGTGTATTGTTTTGTGTTTGTGGGCTGTGGTTGTTTCTTTGTTTGTTTTTTTTTTTTTTTTTTGATGCAGACAATAGTGCAGCCTAAATTAACTTGGAAGTTTTTTTCTCTCTCATTTTTAAATTTCTTCTTTTACTAATGACTTTTGCCACAGCAAAGGGAGAGGGATTTTGCTTTTTCAGCAGACCAGCTATTTGGTAAATGAGCAGCTGTTTTCACAAGAGCAGCAGAAATGCTGCAGAAGGTTTTAAAAAATATTTTGAAGCATTTACAGCACTATTTTGCAACACCTTCTATCAAGACATGAAAATTAAAATTCTTTGAAGTGCTTTTCTGTAGTTGATGGAGGCTTTATTTTGTGACCTTCATTGTGTTGAGCTGTAATTAAAATTTTTCAATGTGCAAAAAGAAGGATATAAAAATATACTTTGTTCTCATTCTGTGAGGATACAATGAACAATATTGGCAGGAAAAGCAATATTTGAGCCTTGAGAATCTTTGAGGGCCCATGGGAACATGTAGACAACTTTTAGGTTTAATCCTAATTTATTTATAATCTGTTGGCATTGCATGTTGTTTTCTCAGGCTTTCTTTTTAACCCACAGAATATCTATAGAACAAGTATAATGTCAGTCCAGACAAGTTCATGTTGATGACTTCATTTATTTCTGCTGGAATGTCTGCCTGCATACACTACTTAATCACACTGTTAAGAGGCTTTGCACATCCTCTGAATGCTGCATGCAGCAGTGGTTTCTGTAATATAGATGCAGTAGCTTTTAGGAATCTGGAATATATGAGGGGTATAAAAAGGTGTATTTTATGGAAGTTCCTAAAACTATCAAGGGCAAACAGGTTTGGAACTGGGAACATTTTTCTGAGGTGGTTCTTCATTGGATGGTGTTTGCTTTACAAAAGATGAGATGTCTCCCTGTAATTATTCTAGTTTTTATGAGATAAGAGGTGAATTTTTGAGTGAAGCCAGAAGAGCTGGAGACTGACCCAGGCTGAGGCTGCTGCCATATTAGATTTAGAACAGATGTGACCCTGTCTTCTATATCCACAACACTGCTTGAAAATCCCAAGGCTGTTGGTTGGTTGGCTTGTTTGTACCTCTCTCTTCTTTGTTGCAGTATGGAATTGGAGGCTTTGTCTCTGGGAAGAGTATTTCTCTTCCATTTCAGTATTTTGCTTGGGTTTAGATCTGTAGTTGATTGTAGATAGTCCCTAAAGATGAAGAAGAATATTGTTCTATTACAAGATGGACTTTGTAATACAGAATAGAAGCAAAAATCTGATTGTTAACTTGTATTCCAGTTTGATATAGACCAGTGCTAGTTGTTCTACAGGGAAGACTTTGTTAGCAGGCAATTGGGATACAGCTCTACAAGGCAATTTTTGTCTTAAGTGCTCAGCTCTTTGTAATGACTCTCAGATTGTAGGTTAAGAGAAGTATCTGCTTTGCAGGTGTTTTTTTTTTTTCAATTTTTATTTTTGTGTGAGTATAGAACTTTTGTTCAGCTTTATTTAAATCCAGAAGTCATCATTCAACTTGACTTTTTTGGTATGGTTTTAACATCTATGTTGCTTGCCAATAATATGGGTGAATCTTTTTTTTGCCTGTATTACATCCAGAACTCAGTAATTGGCTTTAGCAGTTCTGATAGTTCATTGTTTCATTTATCAACACCCAGTTTTGTCTGTGTATTAATTTAGTTAGTATATTCATTTGGCTAGTTTGCTCTGATCCCCAAATCCAGAGTTATTTGTAGTTTCAAGCTAGTCTGCATGAGATACAATTATTTTGCTGCTCATTTAGTTTTACAAATTAAGATGGACCATGGCCATGTTTTAATTTTTGGTGTGTTGAATTGATTGCTTATTTCTGTTTCTTGTTCCTCATTGTCTGCCTAGTATTTAACAAAACTTATGTCCTGGCTATTGGCTTTCTTTCTATAAGCCTCTGATGGGATGTATTGTCAAAGGTTTTTTGACATGTAATGTTATTTTTTATTAATTTTTTTCAACACCAAGAATTTTAGGATACTGATTAATGAGCTTTTTAAAAAAATTGCTGTGGTTCTTTTTGCTCTCCCTTTATTTATTTATTTATTTATTTTATTCCTGTAGTATTTAGTGATAAGTGATAATACTTCTAGGTGTGACAGACTGGCTCCAAAGTAATTGCATCAATCCAAAACTTTTCAAAATGTAAAGTATCTGTAAGGAGAAGTAGCCTTAAATAGCTAAGAAAGATGAAATCTACAGATCCATATACAGAAAACTTCATTTTACAATGTTTTATGTTTCTTTTTACTCTTTGGGTATATTAATACAACTTTCTTTGTTTAAAGCTAACCCATCTGGCTTTTGAAGTAAAAACAGGGAACAGACTCAACTTTTGGGGCAAAACCCCGGAGGATCATGGGAAAAACTCCCATGGTCCAAGTTCAGGGCTTTTGATATGAGCTGAGGGCCTTGGCAGTCAGAAAGCAATTGAATATATTTTATTGAATGTAAGCTTCTGAGGGGGAGGAGATTAAAAAAGAAAAAGAAATATTTTATATTCTTTTCTACTATATGCAACTTCATTTGCTTTCTTAGTTTTTAATAGGTTAATTCTTTTGTTTTTGTTCTGTTTCATTCTTTGCTAAACACAACCAGTGTTTTTCTCCATGACCTGTGCAGGTGAAGCAGCTGAGGAACCGTGCTGATGAGGATGCTCGAATGATCCACATGAGTATTCAGATGGGCAACGACCCACCTATTTCCCTGAGGAGAGATCTGGAACATTTAATGCTTTTAGTAAGCCCTGTTTCCTTTACATTGCTGTGTCAAAAAGTGATGGTGACTTTCCTTCATCAGAAAACCCCTGTCTGAATGATAACATACAGTACTGAAGCTTTCCCTTGTTGGATTAGAGGGAATTTTTTTCTTAACTCTAGGACCTTGCTATGACTTTGTGTAAAGGAATTAATTTGCTGTTTTGGCTTCTGATGTTAATGCAGTGTCATTTAATTCTTGTTTAGTGAGTAAATACTGCATTGCTGCTTACATCTGAAGAATTCTTGTGCTGAAGTTATTGTACAAAATACCTAAATATCTAAAATTTAAATGATAATAAGGTCATCTTAACATATCTATTATCTTAAGCCATCTTATTTTACCACAGAATAAGACTCCAGACCACTGGAGTTTAGAGGTGACTAAATGTATGGAAGTTCTTTGGAATGGAACACCTTTGTGTATCTAGACCTTAATATTTATGCAGTGCTTTGTTTCCATAAGTCTTCTAATTTCTCATTGTGTATTGTGAGTAAACTATAAGTTTTCGTTTTCTTGTGGGTGTTTTTGTTATGTTTTTTTTCCCACTATTGACAGTAATTCTGATAAAGAAATGAAAACTTGAAATAATTTTCATGTGTTGTTAATATCTGTAATGAGAATTTTGGAAGAGTGTTTTGTATTTGAGGTAGAGTAGGCTAGGTAAGGTGACCCCATTAAAGCTGCTGGAATGAGAAATTCCCTAATTTCAGCAGAACATTATATGACAAACAAACACATAAATAAAATACCTTTATGTTTCTGTCATTTTTTAAAATAACATACAGAAATTTTCAATAAAACTTTATTTCACTTACATGTTTACTTAAATATTGGTTACTGAACTGCACTTTCAAAAAATCCCACATCAGAAAACAGATCTGTGTATTGAGCTAGTGCATAGTATATTTTTTTCGAATAATAAATTAAAAATTTTTACACTTTGATGCTAAGTAAAGGGACATACACAAGTGTGCCATTATCCATATAGCAGTCTTTAATACAAGGATTATTTGTCTTTTTCAAAGGTAGTCCTTTAAGTTATAGGGCTTTTACAGGAAAATTTACAGTGGAATGCTTTCTTAAGTAGCTCTGAATTAAACAGTAGCTTAAATGAACAACTAGAATTGAAAATTTGCTCTAAGAAATTTTGCATGTTCAGACAATGGGTAAGATTTCTAATCTTGAAACTGGCTAACTTGTTTTGGAATTAATTTATCAAGGTATTCAATTGATCATTTGAGAAATGACAGTTTTCTTAGCAGTGATTTAATCTATAGTAATTAGGTAGAAAGCTGTGAAAGTTTCACTCTGTGAGCATTTAGAAGTTCTCTGGCTGTTGTTTGTTCTGATGTTGCCGTTCAGAAGCTGTCAGAGCTCTCAGGAACAGAGCACCAGCCGTGGGATGCACTGCTTTTCAGACATGTTTAGCTGATGTAGAAGCAGTTGTTGTTGAATTAACTGTCTTTTCTTTACATAGTTGATATTATTCTAAAGGAGTCTTCTTTTCTCTGATAGATTGCTGAATTGTACAGGAAAGACCCCTTTAATCTGGAACTTGCCCTTGAATACTGGTGTCCATCAGAGCCTTTGCAGACATCTACCATCATGGGCTCCTACCTTGGAGTAGCTCATCAGCGACCTCCTCAGCGTCAGGTTATCTCCATCTGCCTTGAGTCATTACTGCTCACTTGAAAGTGAAGTAGTGAAAGTCAGGCAACAAAGTTTTTGGTATCCTTATTGCAGGTAGTCTTTAAAAAGGCTTGAAATACAGAATTGGAGAGGCAGTATACTTTGGAATGGCACAAATTATTTGGAATTATTTCCCCTTTAAAATGTGGTTTTAACCTTCAAGGAAACTTAATAGACCACTCTTATAAAGGACTTTGTTTTGGTTGTTTTTTTGTGTTGGTATTTTGTTTTGGGGGTTTTGTTGTGTGGTTTTTTTTTGTGTTTTTGTTGTTTTTGGGGTTTTTTTTTGGTGTTTTGTTTGGTTTGATTTTTATTGTGATTTAAAAAAATCTCTACCCTGCCCTGATGATATTAGAAAAAGTTTTCTGGCTTTGGCTGCTTTCCTAAAATACTCAGATAAATTTCTTTTTTTTTTTTTTTTTAAATACTGACTTTCATTTGTTCTAGGTTGTCTTGTCAAAGTTTGTTAGGCAAATGGGAGACCTCCTGCCTTCCACAATTTACATCCCATACTTGAAAATGCTGCGGGGACTGGCCAGCGGGCCCCAGTGTGCTCATTACTGCTTCAGTTTGCTGAAAGTCAATGGCAGTAGTCATGGTAAGAAAAGTGACACTTCAGCTCTTTCTCAACTCCTTTCCTTTAGAAAAGTGCAAAGACTCACTTGAGATGCATTGTGGCCTCATAACTTTCATGTTTCATTATTAGTGCAAAGATGAAATTGGATGGCTTTATTTGAAAATGTAATCTGGAGGAAAAAAAGACTGATTAAGTAATTAAAGGTGTGAGCACCTCTAGAAAGTAATTCCCTTAAATGAAATTTACAACTTTAAAAATGCATTCTTAATACTGTAAGAGGTGGAGAATGTCAGTATTTCTAGTGTCTTTAAGCTGTTTATTTTCTAAATATAGCTATCTTAGCTGACTTGCTAAGTTTTTTCCTTCTAAAATTTAACTCCCCTGCTTGTCACCCTGTGCAAGAGTAGAAAGAAAAACTCTTGTCACCTCTTTGTCCTTTTCTTAGTGGAGAACATCCAGGGGGCAGGTGGCAGCCCTGTCTCCTGGGAGCATTTCTTCCACTCCTTGATGCTGTATCACGAGCACTTGCGGAAGGACTTGCCGAGTGCGGACAGCGTCCAGTATCGGCACCTGCCCCTCCGAGGCATCACCCAGAAGGAGCAGGATGGACTCATTGCCTTCCTGCAGCTCACCACTGTTATAGTCAACTGGGTAAGTAACCTCTTAGGTGGGTTTCTTTCTGAATACATTTTTCTTTTTGATTGCAAAACGTCATTCAACCGTGAAGTTCACTTGACCAAAAAAGGGATGTAGGATAAATTGACCTTAGCAGTTGTCATTTGATTAGTGAACTTCAAAGGTATGGGAAGCATCAGGAATAACTGTTAGGACTAAACACACTGTGAGTGTGAAGCAGGAAGGGATAACACCAGTTCCTGTGTTGCTGTAGTAGCTGATATTCTTCCGTTCAGAGATGAGAAATGTTTGGAGAGATGTTTCAGAAGTGAGGTATATTCAGAAGAAATAACTACAGAGTAGGAAATTTTTTTGCATGTAATTATGAGTTTCAAAAGGAAAAAAAAAAAAGATGAATTTAAAAGGAAATGGTAAAAATTTGGCAGGGAAACTGATGGACTGTGAAACTTGCCTCCAGAGTTAGATTTAAAATGTTTCCAAAACAAGAAATGTCAAATGAAAATGAACAGACTGGAAGAGGATTAAAAACTAAAATAACTAGATTTTGTATTGTGAACTGTTTGAGGAATATAGGATAGCATTCATTCAAGTCTTCATTATCCAACAGACTCTGCGGCCTAAAGATTCTGTGATGTAGTCAGATACCCTTGGTTTTGCTGACACAAATACAAGACAGATCAATGAAACTAATTAGGGGTTTTTAAAAATCATCCATGGTGGTGGTGGTAACGGGGTGTTCCTATGCAAGCTCTCATGTCAGCATTGGGTAAGAGTGGGGAAAAGTGTTCTCTTAAAGTAGTATTTCCTGACATCATCAAACCATAACCTGGGAAGAAGTAAATTTGTTCTAAGAATGCAGGGAATTACAATTTGATGAGGCTAGAGGTTTGCTCCTGTCCAAGAGTTTATCTGAGAGTCTCCAATGAGCTTACGTTGGTGATGACCCTGCTCTTAGACTTAAGCAAATATATCTAAGTTCCTAGTAAATCCCCAAATGCAATTTAAGTTAATAATAGAAATATTGACAACCTCAACCAGTGCTTGAAGAAGCTCTCTAGAGTGTAGGTATTTATTTAAGACTAACTCCATGCATATATCTAATGGAAAAAAAACTACCCTGCATTGTTATAAGAAGTTTATATTATGCACATAGTTTTTTCTGTAGGGATAGTCACAATTTTAGTACTTGTGAGTCATTAAATTAAGCTTTTTAATTAAAATAGCTTTGGAACAGTCAGCATTCTTCTGTGTACCTTCAAGTATGAAGAAGAGTCACTGATACTAAATTGTGAGAGATGGTTGGACATGAATGATCTTCAAAGCAATGATCTGTGCTTTTGTTTTCTGTTGAACTCCTAGAGTGAGAACGCTCGCTTGGCTCTTTGTGAGCACCCCCAGTGGACACCAGTAGTGGTCATTCTGGGACTTCTGCAGTGCAGCATTCCTCCTGTTTTGAAAGCAGAGCTATTGGAAACCCTTGCTGCTTTTGGAAAATCTCCTGAAATAGCTGCTTCGCTCTGGCAGTCCCTGGAATACGCCCAGGTATTTTAGGATTTTCAGCACTTAAAATGATAGCCTCCCAATTTATTGGAATTTTCAGTGGATTTGAAATAGTAATCCTTAGTCCTGATAGAAATGATTGACAGTTTGACTTGATCTTAAAGGTCTTTTCCAGCCTAAACAATTGTGTGATTCTATGGAGATGTACCATGAGTATATGAAATGTATTTTGTCTGCTTTAATTTCTCTTTCTGTTTTTAAGATACTACAGACAGTGAGAAGTCCAGGCCAGAGACAAGCAATTGGTATTGAGGTAAGGGTTTCCTGCTACCTAGGCAGCCTCTCTAACCCATCTGCTTGTGAGTTTGGGAGCCACTTTGCAGAGGCTGCATCTGCTGCTGTGTCCATGGGAAACCCTATGGGGATAGGATCTGTCATTTCACTTCTGCTTAATTTACTTTCAGGACTCCTTGTAATTAGTAGAAATTTTATCTGTGAATTTAGTGCACCTTTGTACTAGTAAGAGAGCAGCATCCAAACTCTCAAATTCCTTAAGGGCACTTAAGATTTTCCCATTTGCCTAAATTTGCCTCACTTTTGTTACATCTTAGTACAGCTCATTTCAATTCTAGTAGAAGTGGTAAATCAAAGCAGAGTATGGAAGTGCTGAGCCATATCTTCTGGTAGCTCAGAAATGAGTGAGTGTATTTCTGAACTGAACTGACAGTACTGTTGTTGCTTCATTGTTTTTGCTTTGTTTGTGGTGCACTGTAGACAAAAACGCAGCCAAGTCAGTTCACTGTCAAGTAATTCACAGATGCTGCTCTTCTATTATTTTTCACGTGCTTCTTCCTTCCTCAAAATCTTTGGTTTTTTTTGTCCTTCTGTTTGTGCTGCCCCCTTGGGAAGGTTGAGCTGAACGAGATCGAGTCCCGCTGTGAGGAGTATCCCCTGACCCGCTCCTTCTGTCGGCTCATCAGCACGCTGGTGGAGAGCTCCTTCCCCGCCAACCTGGGAGCAGGGCTCCGCCCTCCAGGCTTTGATCCCTATCTGCAGTTCCTCAGGGACGCCGTGTTCCTGCGATTCAGCACCCGAGCTTACCGGAGAGCTGCTGAAAAAGTAACTTTTCTTTTTGGCATGTATTTGGAATGATTTCACCCTGCTGATGGGGCCTAGAGCTGTTTGAGAGCTCTTCAAGTTTGATGCAGCAGAGGTAACCTGCAGCAGTTCATAGTGCTTTGGTTCTGTAAACAGGTGAATTTTTGACTCCTGAGTCATAAGGATCTGTGAAATAATTCTAAGGACCCTGTATAAGATAGCTTTAAAAAAACCCTACAAAATAAGCTTATATTACTGCTAAATTTCAGTGTGCTATACAGGATTCTGAAAATCTACTGCATGGCTAATGACTTCTGAACATCACATGCCCACAGCTACAAGTGAGATTTGTCCTTTCCTCACTGTTACTTCAGATAATATTTCTAAGTTGCTGAACCAAGGAATTTGAGTTTCCTTTATGATCCTTCTGGATGAAAGTGCACACTAAACTGTATCCTGGAAGGTGTTATTGATCTGTTACTTGCAGTATACCTATTAAAGACTCTTTATTGCTTGTAGTTTCAATATACCTATATCTATATTGTATAATAGAACCTAAAATAGGCAATAGATCTGTTTTAGTTTTCCATTTTAATTCAGAAAGAAAGCTTAGCTTTTCAAATTATTTGACATTGTGAATTATAAATGTTGTTGGATAGAATTTCAGAATTAGATAGTTGTGCCATAGTTCTGATCCATCACTACACTGCTGTATTCTTAGCTGGCTCTTGTCTGTGCTGTATCAATCTTGCTCTGGTATGACTTTGTCTTCATTTTGTGATTATCTACAGTGGGAAGTAGCTGAGGTGGTTCTGGAAGTGTTTTACAAACTGCTGCGTGACTATGAACCTCAGCTTGAAGACTTTGTGGACCAATATGTGGAGTTACAAGGTTAATTTAATTTGTTAATTTGCTGACAAACAGAATAATAACTTATCTTGCTCTCTTGCCTCTATCTTGTGATCTTGCTTAATATTGCCAGTAAGCTGGTGGAAAGCTACATAGGAAGATGTTAAAGTGTCCATGTGCTAGTGGGAGTTATGTTGCTAATTCAGTAAGGCTTCATGTACACTATTGCCTACTTCCTAGCTCATCTAGGAGGATGACTTCTGTCTCTCTTGCATTGCCAATTTGAGTAAAGAGCAGCATTTGATGCTTAAAGCTACCTTGGATTTTGGGCTTGTTCCTCTGGTTTTATTTGGTCTGTAGCTAAATCACCACTATTCATAGGGTTAATTTTAAGGTGTCAGTGTGTTTTATATATCTTCTAATATTAATATCGATATATTAATTAGTCAGAGGAGACAGTAGCAGTGGAATTATGATCTGAAGTAATGAATTATGGACAACTGTTCTTTAAAAGGGCAAAGCAGATTGCTGTTGCCTCCTTACAGGAAAGGAAAGGCTTACATGGGCTGCAGGGTTTTTTTTTAATAGAAAGTTTCTTAGCATGTAGTGTCATCCTGTGGATTTGCTTGTAGCTGTAGAGAGATTTAAGAATCACTTTAAGCGAATAACAACTTGAAGACATACCAGTGAGCTCACCTCAGTCTGAGAGACCTCTATGCCCTGTACTTTGACAAACAGTTCTTGGCACTTCAACTGACTTGAGCAATTTGTCTCATTCCCGTCCTCAGCTAGTCCTTCAGCTTCTGTGATTATTTGTGGGTTACCTGATAGGCTGGAGAAATGCATTGAAATGGGTTTATTTTTACTAGCTCCATTCCTTGAACACATTCAGTGTGGCTGCACTGTGGTGTGGCACATCTCTTGTGTGTTAGGGGCAGCTCAGATGTGTAATGAATGGAAGGAGAAGGGGAATGCTGAAGCTGATGCCAAAAGACATTGCACCTTCATACCTGCATACTAAAAAAAGATTCCTGCTGTCCTCCTGATTTTATGCACTATGGCTTACTGAGAGACTAGATAAACCAGAAACAGTAGTCTTGATTTTTGCTTTTGCTTTGTGTGGGTCTTTGGGTTTTAGGGCAGTAATTTCATTTTTGTGTATATTGTTGCAACAGACATGCAACTGTCTGTACACTGTGAGCCATCAGGGGTTCAGTAGATCTCAGCTTTGATTTCTGGAAATGCTTTTTCCTTCATCTAGGATCTTCAGGGAGATTTTGGGGGATGTAAAGTTTTCCAGTTACTTCAGCCTTCACTCCATGTAGCTCCAATGTAGTATAAAGTGCTAGCACTGATTTGAAAATGGGGTCAGATCTATTTTGGGAAAACCTAACTGTAAGTTGAATTTGTGCTATTAGATACTGCAAAGTAATAGTAATTTACATCTACTACTCTTCCCAGATTGCCAAATTAAATTGCCAAAATGGCTTAAGTGTGAAGAAAATCTCTGAAGACTTTGTATGCAGTTTGTTTCATCTCTTTAGATGTTGCTTAAAACTGAGACTAAGTTTTGTAGCTCAGGCTAATTTGAGTAGTGGAAATCTTTTCTATTTGATGTTGACTTTTATTTTTTTCCCTCCTCTCTGTAGGAGAAGAAATAATAGCATATAAACCCCCTGGATTCAATTTGATGTATCATCTATTGAATGAGTCCCCAATGCTGGAACTGTCCCTTAGTTTACTAGAAGAAGGGGTTAAGCAGCTTGACACTTATGCTCCATTTCCTGGTATGTGTGTGGAATTGATTTTAAAATGCATACTGAGTAGAATTTAAAGCTGACATTGCATGTCTTCAACTTGATGATGTTCTCTTGCATATTAAAAATGTGTTTTGGGAGAATTTTCTTAGAAAACAAATGACAAGTTCTTTCTTGGAGCAAGACTTGACGAGTGTGTTTTATGCGTGTGGTCTAACTGCTACTCTGGTTTTCTTCTGGTTCTCTGTGCACTTCAGGGAAGAAGCATTTGGAGAAAGCTGTGGAGTATTGCCTTGCACTTCTGAACTTAACCCTGCAGAAAGAGAACCTTTTCATGGATCTGCTGCGGGAGAGCCACCTTTCTCTTATTGTCACATCCCTGGAGCAGCTCCTTCAAGGAATTAATCCTCGCACTAAAAAGGCAGATCATGTGGTGAATATTGCTAGGTACGTGCCAAAGGACTGAGAAGGGAGGAGGTCTGGAGAAACCGAAGTGTTTGGATCCTGGTCCATTCATTACTTTTACTAGCCAGTGCTTCTCTTTGCACAAATCATCTCAGAATTAATTTTTTTTTTGGTTGAGGAAGGTGTCTCCACAGGGGACACAATCTGTATGTTTTCTAGTGCAAGATCAGGATCTGCATTTATCGTTTTTTCGTTCTGATTTTTTTTTCCTATCATGACTTCTTCCTGGTTGTTTTATGTACAATGATTGCCTTGCATATAGTTTCTGGTTCACTCCAGGCTTTTTCCCAGAGTGGGAAACTAAAAATTAATTTGGTTGCTACTGGTCACTTAAATGTTTTACAGCTTTGTCCATTATTATTATATTAAAAGTATCAGGCTAGTAATCTAAAACTCCATGTCAAATGTGAAACTTCAGGTTTTCCACTGACATCTCCTATTACTGCTTGACTTTATCACTTTTCAGACAGACCAACATTGAATAGTACAATTAAGTGCATAAAAAGCTGTGATATTCTGACATGGAATGCACTAAAACTTTAACTCTTTTTATATATATGGTTTTGTCTTTTATATGACTTTTTCCATACAAGTCAACAAATAGTTTTAAAAAGTGGGGCTTGTAAGATGCTTTTAGTTTTATCTTCATCTTGCCTATTTGCATACATGCATAGTTCATTTTAGCTAGTTTTGGTTTTCAGTGACAGTTGTTTCTGTGTGACCTGAAGGTATTTTCTTTGTTTCTTTTGTCAGCCTGTAACCAGTTGCTTTAAATTATCCTGCAGTGTTTGAGGTAGATTATGGGTAAAAAGAATGATGATAATTCCAAAAGAGATTGTTATTCCTACTCAGCCTCCTACTCTCCTTTTGATGGATCAGAGTGAAGTGCTTAATGTAGAGTGAAATTTTGTTTGTAGCTTTAAAGTTATCATGTAGTTTGATTTGGAAATGTTTTAGTTCTAAATGTTGTTTAATTTCTCATCTGTGCATTACCATCCTGAATTAGTAAAATTATCAACAATTTCAATACAATGATCTTGTATTTTTGAAGGTATCTTTATCATGGAAACAACAATCCTGAACTGGCTTTTGAAAGTGCCAAGATTTTGTGCTGTATTTCCAATAATTCCAACATTCAGATAAAGCTAGTTGGTGATTTCACACATGATCAGGTAAGTGCCAGCTTCTTTGGATTTGGAAACTGGTGCAGAAATATTGGTGCTTCATAATGTTCCTTTAAAGTATACATTTCTAGATCAAGTACAGCAAAACTGTGGTTGATCTTGTATCTTCCTCCCTCCCTCCCTCCCTCCCTTTTACTGTGGCATTGTGAAAAACAGCTAACTTAATTAACTAAAAAAGAACCAAACCAAAATCATGAATGCTTACAAACAAGCAAAAGGACAATATTCTCTGAGAGACTGAGACTTTTCCTTAACTTCAGTCTTCAACCTGTGAGGATAACAACAATATAATTTAATTTTTTCAGTGCTAATTACTAACCTATGCTTAGAACAGCATAGGTTAGTAGAACTCAATTCCCGTTTATTCACTTGGTCAAATAATTTTTGTCTAGAACTTCTGAACTTATATGGAGGGAATTAAGAAAGGTATTGTTTCTAGTAATCTTAAATTTTCTCTTAATTTCCCTTCCTTCCATTGTTGAATGCAGAGTATTAGCCAGAAGCTGATGGCTGGGTTTGTGGAATGTTTGGACAATGAAGATGCTGAAGAATTAATTAATCCAGATGAGGGTATGTAAAAGGCTTCTTAAAAATGGCTTACACTGCATAGAATAAAATTAATAAAAGGAGTGAGGGAAGTTGCTGGGATTTGGTTTTGTTTTTGTTTTTTTTTTAGTTAGAAAACCCTTCTTCTTATGTTGCTTTCTGTAGAACTGGACCTATAACAGAATGAAACACAAACGTCTTGCTAAGATATGTCTACAGTATGATGAGCAAACTGAGATTGAGATTGTTAAATACTTGTCTTCTGAAAACATTGCTCTTGATGTATTATTTAGTAATTTGTACAAATAGTAATTTGAAATTTTTGTCTTGTATCCCTCTGTACTAATAAAAGTTTATGCCTTAGTTTTCTTGTATTTAACTTGATGGCTCTGAGGATTATTCTATTAAATGGATTTTTTCACTGCCTTACTAAAATAATCTTTTTTGTTTCTATTTGTTTGGGGTTTTTGGTGTGATTTGGTTTTGTTTGTTTGCTGTTTGTTTTATTTTTGTGGGTTGTCTTTTGGTTTGTTTTTAAATCAAGAGCTGGAGCCTGAGAAGAAGCGGGCACGCATCCATCATGAAACAAGGATCCATATTCTGAATCTCCTTATCACCTCTCTGGAGTGCAGTCCTCCCAGCCTTGCTCTGTATCTCTTGGGATTTGAACTAAAGAAACCTGTCAGCACCACAAATCTGCAAGATCCAGGTAGGAAAAGGAAGAGTTGATCTGGCATGTCATCAGTTCTCTTACTGTCTATCTGAGAATATTTATTGGAACATTCAGTGAGAGAAGCAGATCCTTTTAATGTCAAGAATAAGACAACAGACCTTGTTCTAATTCTCAAAAGCTAAATTAAATGGTATGTTGCTACTCAAATGCTTAATTGAAATGGCTTCAGAAGTTGATCCTTTGTTTAAGATGGATTTTGGAACAGGCTTAAGTTTAGAGTCATGAGGGAAAAGAATAATTTAGAAGTTAAACATTAATTGATTTACTATTTTATGTAGCTTGGTTGTGTCCACAGTACAAAGAATTTGATTTAATGATCCAGGGAGAACCTACATAGGAGAACACAGGAATCTGCAAAGCAGATTGTCCCTTTGAAAGAGTTATACTACTTGGCTGCTATCCTGTCCCTCCTCAAACTCCTGTTTCATTATAGGGAAGAAAAACAGTTTTGTGTTTAACCTTGTAGGAGAAAGCTTTTTAGAATTTGTGAATTTTTATCATACTGCTAGGTATATTAATATATTTTTATATTCATAAAATATATATACACAGTCAATTGCATGAGAACATAAACTTTAAAGCAACAGGAATGACAGTGGGCAGAACTTGAGAGGCTCCAGCTGAATGACATGAGAAGACAGTGAAGCAGTGGAGTGAGTTGGTCAGAGAGGTCATAATGGCCTTCATCTTTGGAAGGTTTGAAGACCCAACTGTATAAAGCCATGAAGAGTCTGGTCTGATATCATAACTGAGCAGTTGTTTGGAGTTGAAATGTCTTGGAGTTCCTTCCAGTCTGAATTAGGTGGTTCTCTCAACTGTTTTAAGTGATGTTTTCTACAAATGTGTATGATTTTACTTACTTAGAGAAGAGTATTTCTTATTTTTAGGTTTGTATTGGATGCTGTAGCTCAGCATTTTTTGTAGTTCTTAATAGTTCTAAATGAAGGGTAGGTAGGACCTGAGTTTTATTTGCTTGGGGAAGTCTTAAAGCTATTTGATATATTAGATTAAAAAACAAGAAAAAGCTACTGATTTTTTTCACCTGCAAAGTACCTTACAATTGCAGACCATTTTTTGGATATTTTGAAATGCCATAGTTACACAATACAGGTCAGCACCTACAAAGTTCTTTACCTACACAGTTTTACAGTGTATCATATGTTAGCTCATCTCAAAGCCATGGAAGGGGTTTGCATGCCTCTTTCAATTATCCCATTAATAATGTGAAGAAATAATGACCATAAGCCATTTGCCTCCAGATAATAACTTCCTATTAAAGCATAAATTATATATGTCCAAACTGAGAAAGTGATTTGTCCTGTAAGAACTGCAATTATTGATGCCTTATTGCTTCAGGGCATCTTTCTGGGTTGAGTAAGGAATTAATTAGCTAAAGGAGGATTGCAAAAAGACAGGATTTTTACTTCATTATTAAAAATCTCCTTGTTCCCTTTGGTTTCATTGTCAGGTGCCTTTAGGAGCATTAGTCATAAAATAGCTGTAATTGTAGAATAAAGACAAGAATCTAAAGCTCTTCCTTGAAATTGTCAGATGAGTGTTAAGTTAAAGAATAAGAATTTAAAATTTTCATTTCATTCATGGTGAATATTAAAGAATAATTTGAATCTTTTTAAAAAAATATATTTTTCTCTTTATAGAACCAAAGAGAAAATTCTAAAATAAGTTTTGATTGCATAATCTGTCCTCTTTGACTAGTATCTCAAAAGCCTACAGACTATCTATAAAAGTTTTCATTAAATTACTTCTGAAACACAGCTCTTTCATGTCTTTTAATTAACGGAGCAAAAAGTTTGACAGGTATTATTGCTGCAGCTCTGTGGAGCAGTACAGTGCAGCACAAGGTATATGAACAATGTTGTTTCTGTGTACTAGCCATTTGCTGTGGATACAGGTAAGATCAAGAATGCTAAGAAATCTACTTTGTGTTTTAAGGTGTCTTAGGTTGCCCACGGACTTGTCTTCATGCTATTCTGAACATACTGGAGAAGGGTACCCAGACCAGGAATGGGCCTGTAGCAGTTCAGGAGTCTCCTCATCTTGCAGAACTCTGTTACCAGGTATTCAGCATGTGTTCTGTTGGCATCTTCTGGAAGTGGGCTCTAAATAAAATTAGCTGCTACTTGGTTGATGATTTTGATGATAGCTTCACTTTAAAAAAGAATCTGTCATGTCTTTATATACATTGAACTCTTCGTAGTCTACCTTCTTCTGTGTGAATAAGTAGCAACTTGCAGCAACACAGAAAATAGAGAATCTGTACTCATGTCAAAACTTGGGATATAAAACAAATGTTCTAAATGTTTTTGGTGAGCCTGTGAATCTGTTGTGACCGTATGCCTTTTTCTTAAAAAAAGTTTGGAACTGCAGTTTGCTGTCAGGTTAACTAACAATCCCAAATAATCCAATAAAATTAGCTTTATTCTGTAGCTGTGACAGAATGTTTGTCTGTATTTCTGAGGGGGTGAGATGGGAAAGACAGCTGAATTGGATGTATGTGCAAGGTAGCTGATGTTTGGCCTTAAGTCCTGCAAGAATATGCTTGCACACCTGTAGCATGTTGAAAATCTGTGGAATCCAGAAAGGATTTTAACCAATATTAAAAGCAAAAGAGCTTTTACTGTATAAAGGGGGGGAAAAACCCCCAAACATTTCCTATCTTGGTGAACCTGTTTATCTACTGTTTTTGATTCAGGTGATCTATCAGTTGTGTGCATGCTCTGACACATCAGGTCCAACTATGAGATACCTGAGGACCAGTCAGGATTTCTTATTCACTCAGCTCCAGTACTTGCCATTTTCTATCAAAGGTAATTTTTATTCTAAGACAAGATTGTGCATGCTTAAAATTCAGTGCATCTTCTGACTCCTTAGGAATCATAAAAGAAACACAGGTAACATAGTTAAATTAATTGCTGCCTCTGCTAACCTTTTAATTCTACAAAGATCAAACTCCACCTATTAGGAAAGTTCAGATTATTAACCTTGAATTTCTGTAAAAGAATGTTTTGGAATGCATCAAGTATCCAGAAGCTAATCCTAATTTATAGTTCAATTATTGTAGTTCTAGACTATGCAACAGGGGAAAAATTAACTTGAAAAGTAAGAGTACTACAAAGAACTGAGGGAGTAGAAGGCTGGTGCTTGTAACCACATCTGTCTTCCCTTGCTTTGAATAAAAAAACTTCTATTAGTTGATGTCATTAATTTTAAGTTAATATATGTGTGTTTAATGTTTCAGACCAACATTTCTCAGGTGTCTTAAACTGAATAAATGTACTTATTCAATTTATCAGATACCTGACCTCTAGTCCTTTGTTAAATGACAGTAAACAGCATTTGAATACATGTATTCAGCATAAGATCACTTAAATGATTCTTACATAACTTAAGAATCTAAATTAGATTAATTTAGAATATGAAGATTCTTGGAGACCCAGGTTCAAGCCTTATCAACTGTGATTATAGTTCATTTGGGGTAAAAGTCTGATTATTTTCATTCAAATTATAACTGACCATGAAGCACTGCATTCTCTCCAATGACTCTCAGTACAGGTTATATCCAGACTTTTTGTGTATGTCCATACTCTTAATTGTGTACATGGGTATGATTTGTTTTCACAACAACCATTTAATGCCTTTTGTCAGATATCTAGTCCTTCTCATAAACAAATGGCAAGCAGATGAAGTCATGACACCCTCTAAAAGCTTTATCAAATGAAAAATGCTTTCCTTGGAGTAATACTATTAATATTGAATTTAGTTTCCTTCTCTCCCCACCCAGAACATGAGATTTCAATCCTGAACCAAATGTCTTGGCTGATGAAGACTGCAGCTATAGAAATGCGAGTGACGTCGCTGAACCGCCAGCGCTCCCACACCCAGAGGCTGCTGCACCTGCTGCTGGATGACATGCCTGTGAAACCATACTTGGGTGAGGTGAATTTATTGTGAGGGTCAATCAGCTTGAATGGAGGAAGTATGAGAGGCTTCATTTGAATTCTTTTCTCTGTAAGCTTGTGACAGTTTTTGTGCCAACGGGTCTGGAGTTGCCGCTTGAGAGCTGGGTGGTTGTAGAGTGCCAAGTGAAAGAAATTGGGGCATGTCTTTGTTTGTTGCTGCTATGTCTGTGCTTTATTTTTGAAACATTTTAGTGTATACACTGATACAAAAACTAAACATGGTTTATTGGGTAGGAGAGGAGGATAGAATAGGAAAAAAAGAACAAAACCAACAAAACACAAATGAAAAACACCCCAACCAACCAAAACTACCAAAACCCACCAAAACAACAACAAAAAATCTAAACCAAACCTGACATTGCAAATAATTTATTTTGTGTTGCCAACCAGAGCTGCTACTGTGTACAGAAGGTGGGTCTTCCCTTGGTAAAACAGTCTTAACCTAAGTTTTCTCAGTGTTAACTTCTGTCTGTCTCTCTCACACATTTCAACCCTCTCTTGCCAAAGATATTACCTACAAGTCAGTTTGGCTTTTGACATTATCACAAATGATATTTCATCCCACTGTGTCATAAAAGGCAGTGTTAAGTAAAAAGGCAAAATTTCAGAGTTTCAGAAGTGAATCAAGTGAAACAGAAATTGGGCACAATAAAACTCTTTACAGTAAGAAAATAAACAGAATAATTGCAAGATCTCATAATGGGCTACAGCAGTATGGTGTTTTTCCTCACCCTTATAGGTCTGAACACTATCTCTTTTTACTTGTGGACAAGTTTTCCAGGAAAATGTGTCCAGATAATGCTAAAATGAGTAGGGTCATCCAACTGCATCTAGTTATACATACTGGAGGGTGGGGTGTCTTTTTAGTAGTCTCTAGTACTGTCTAAATCTGTATTTGATAATTGGCTGGCTCCTGGGAAGTATTGTTTTCATTCTATTAACAGTCAATGCTGAGTATGTATTAGAAGAATAATGTGAAAAGTTTGTCAGTGTGTACTCTCTCCATCTTTCTATTTCAGTATTAATAAAGTAGGTGGTATTTTTAGCTTTGTGGGGCTTTTTATTATTTTTTAAATGTCTTGTTTTATTACCTTCAGCTGAGGGTGAAGGAGGGATGGAAGACGAAAGTCGGTCTGTCAGTGGGTTTCTCCACTTTGACACTGCTTTCAAAGGTAAGAATTATGGATGCTGATTATTTCTCAGTAAAATCTCTCTGATCCTGAATGTGGGGTGGTCCGCCTCTAGAGAGACAACTTTGAAAAAGAAAATAGACTTTCTAAACAGTAGCTGTACTTGGAACAGTTTTATTTGAGGGGGAGAAAAAATTTTAAAGCCTTGATGTAGAGAGTTGGAATGAGGGGAAAATACTGGGCTGAAAAGGAATTTAGAAGAGTCTGCGTTTAAGTGTCTATAGAAGGGCAGAATGGGAGGTTGGCAGTCTAGAAATTTCCTGTGAACAGCAAAAACTGTGAGGCTGTTGCTAAGGCTGAACACATTTTGTATTTTCATGGCAAAGAATATAAAACCCAAGTAACTTCAGATTCCTCACAGTGTTTCAGTCTTAACAAAAGACTGCATGGTTCTCATTGAAAACCAGCCTGCTTTTATTTAAGAGAAACAAGTAGAAGCCTCTATTTGTAAATATTGGGTGACATGCATAGGTAACAGGAGAGCAATCCAGTATGACACAAATAAGAATTTAAGGCTCTAGGAAATGCTTTTTTAGCTCCATATATAGATCAGTAGCATTTTTCTGAAGACTCAAGTGTTTCTTTTGGAAATGTACCCATTGATTTGGATTAACAAAGGTAAGTTTAGGTTCCTATTGTCAGTTTTTTGCTTTTGTTTTGTTTTCCTCTTGATATTTCTGAATACAGTTTGAACTGATTTACTTTTCCAGTACGCAGGAAGATCTTAAGTATCCTGGACTCCATTGACTTTGGTCAGGACATTCCAGAGCCTTTACAACTGGATTTTTTTGACCGGGTTCAGATTGAGCAAGTCATTGCTAACTGTGAGCACAAGAATGCACGTGGACAAGTGGTCTGCAATGTCAAGGTGAGCAGTGGATTATGTTCTGAGGTTGCATATGCTATTTTATATCTTGGTAATAAATAAAATAAAAAGTATATAGCTGGTTTGGATATGAGCATAATTCATGCAAACTATTTGGATTAGTCTGTTTCTTCACTGCAGATGATTTCTCATCTGCACTAGACTGATACATCAGCTCAAGACACTTTCAGGGAATATTTCCTATCTAAATGTTTTTCCCATCTTGGAACACCAAACTAATATTGTGTATATCCAGCATTAGTATTTCACTGGTCTCTTAGTACCCAGCAATGCACTACTACATATGTATATGCAATTACATACACAACATAGTTCTGCACTGCAACAGTTCTTGGATAATGTAGTTGAGTATTTGACATATTTGTGACAAACAGTCCTGAAAAATATGTGATCTGAGAGACAAGGGACAGAGCAGGAGTGAAATGTACAAGTGAACTTGATGGTGATAGGAATGCAGCTATTCTATTATAGGAACCAGCTATTCTATATTGTAATATGTATTTTAGATGTGGGAGGAAACAAACCTTTCCTTCTGTGCAGGAGGACTACAGTGGAGGTTGAGGAGGTAAGGTAGTGTGATGTGTTGGAAGAGTTCATGAAAGGACAGAACAGCTTGGGACCTGGAGTGCAAAAGCAAGAAGTGCAGTAAAAAAGGAGAGACTAAACAGCTAAAAGTACTGTAGTTAGAGAATGAAGTATGGGAGAAACCCAAAAGATGAGTAAAATTACTTGAGTATCATTCTTTCTGTTTCTTCTGTCGTTATATAGCCATCTCCTAAATACTTTTATGAGGGAATAATAAATCTTCTTGTCATAGACCTTCTTTTTAACTTTTTAATTTCAGTACCTTCACA
This sequence comes from Ceyx melanurus, assembly GCA_024611195.1. NCBI lineage: Eukaryota > Metazoa > Chordata > Aves > Coraciiformes > Alcedinidae > Ceyx > Ceyx melanurus. Next base: position 16,230 of record JANHGL010005920.1, on the reverse strand, counting down.
GAGTTCTGGTTGCTGAAGTCAATGCCCTACAAGGAATGGCAGCCATAGGACAGAGACCTTTACTGATGGAGGTAAGCACAGAAAAAAGAAACTAATGTTTGTTGTTGCTCTTGGTGGGTTTCATATACAGCCAGGCATTAAGCTGTCCTATGAAAGCTTGTGGATTTGAGTCCTAACTTCGTGTAGGGATTACTGAAGAAAAAAAAAATTGGCAAGAGAAAATACTTCTTAGTGTACTGATTCCTGAACAACAGACTTGTGCTGGTTGAGGTTTTGTTTTGTTTTGTTTTGTTTTTTTTCTTTCCCTGTTCCTGATAACAATTGTAGCTACCACCCCACTGTACAGAAAGCAGTACATACTGATGTCAGGATTGGCTGTTGACAAGTACTGTGTGTAGCAGTCAAGTTCATCTTGCCTTCCTCTCTTAGAGGATACCAGTTTATTCCTCCTTTCTTGTACACAGCTATAGTTTCAGCAAACTTGAAGCTTAATCATTTTCTGAGGCTCCTGACATCTTTGAAATGTAGTTGAAATTGTCTAAATGGATTTGAAACTTGAAGGATGAAGGAGAAATGACTCATTATAAAATAGGAAGAAAATGTCTATTTTTTATATTTGGTTTTGTTTTGATTGTAAAGCATATTTTAGAAAAGGATTTCCCTTATTTTTTTTTTTTACCATGAACATGAGACATTCATGATGAAGAGGCTTTGTGAGAGGCAGCTCAGAAATGAATTGGCCTATCTTGTTAAAATGATTAATAGCAGCTTTCTGATCAGCTGAAGACCTAGCTTTTTTCTTTTTTCTCCTAAGACTGTTACTAATAGATAAAATCTTGAAACCTGTCTTTGCCATAAACTCTTTTTTAGCACATTATAACTCAATTTATTTGTTGTGGGTGTTCAGGAGATCAACACAATCCTGCAGTATGTTGTGGACAGGAACAAGCTCCTGCAGTGCCTACATGCTAAGAAACATGCTTTGGAGTCATGGAGGCAACTGGTGGAAATCATACTGACTGCCTGCCCCCAGGATCTCATACAGGCTGAGGACAGGCAGCTGATTATCCGGGACCTGTTGCAGGATGTGCACGACAAGGTAATGCTGAACTGGAAATCAGCTCTCCTTGAACTTGGTTACTGTATCTCTTTATGTGAAAGAGAAACTACTCTCAAAGTAACATTCTTGACTTCCAAAAATTTTGTCTGCTTTAGTTTTCTGATTGCTACCATGCCAAAGTTGAATGTGGACAGAGGTGATACCTGGTATATTTGCATCAATATGTATGAACTATGTACCACATACTGACAGATTTCTAAGACAGTTCAGTATAATCCATTCTGACAGTAGTCTGGAAAGGGTGTGTGAACAGCCCATTTTGATGAGGAACACAGGAGAACTAATGGAAAGGGGGAAGGAAAGAAGTATTACTGATTTATCATGCACACATAAATAAAATAGCAGTAGAGGATTAATTAATTGCTTTGATTGCTCATGAAATCAGACACTTCTCTACTTTTTTTTCTTTTCCCTTCTTCTGTATTAAGATCCTAGATGATGATGCATCTCAGGAGTTGATGCCAGTGGTGGCAGGGGCTGTGTTCACCCTGACTGCCCACCTGAGCCAGTGTGTGAAAACTGAGCAGAAACAGCCATTTGCACTCCCCATGGCAGAACAGTCCCAATATGTCTTGATGCTGGATGGTTCTTTTACCTCCTCACCTGGATCTGAGAGCATATCTGTGGGTTTTGCCTCTATTGGTGACTCCTCCCTCCACATCATCTTAAAAAAGCTGCTGGATTTCATTTTGAAAACAGGTGTGTTGACCTTTGCACTGCGTGTGTAGGAATTTCAGCCCCAAAGAGTGGGAATATGGAGCAAGCTGCTTCCTGTTACTACAGTGAGGATTTCTATCCTGGTCAGTTAGGGGGATCTTACATGATTAATATAAACATAAGTGATGTTAGTAACAAGAAAAAAAAATTAATAAAGGCATATAATGTTTCTAATCTGAGCAAGAAGCAGAAAAGAGTTCTGTAAATACACAAGTTGATGCAGCAGTATAAACTTACTGAATTTTATAAAAAAATAATATATACCCTTCATATTAGAGTATAATTATATGAAGAGTAGAACACTGGAGAAATCTGTTTTATTTTTTTTCTGCCAGTATTGCCATAGCAAAGTTAAGTGCCAGTGGAATTATATCTATTTTATTTTAATTATGAATGTTTCTTGTGAACAGGTGGTGGCTTCCAGAGAGTGAGAATGCACCTTTATGGATCACTGCTTTATTATTTGCAGATTGCTCAGAGACCAGATGAACCAGACACTTTAGAAGCAGGTATGGTCCAATTGTATTGTGGAAAACAGATTTAAAATGAATAAAATGAAGAGTGTTCCCCCTGAGTGGTACAGTTTGAACATGCTGAGTTGTCTTCTATCTACATAATCTCTATTTCCAGCAACCATCTTACTCCAAGAGCCTGTGAAATTAGTTGCTTATGTTAAATGATGCAAATCTTCCTCTGTTCTGACCTTTCTAGCTACATCTGTTGAAAAATGTATTTTTTCTGATCTCCAGCACTGTAGAAGATATTTAACTTAAGTCTACTTAAAGCTCTACATCATAGGTACAAAATTGTCAAAGAGTGGAGATTACTTGGACCTACTTGAGAACAGAGCTGTAGAAAAATAGTGCCTCCAAGTCTGTCTGGATGCTCATACCACAGTGATCCTGTTAAAATTAAAGCCACACAACAAACAAGATGATTCAATATTCTTTCTAATCCTTTGGCTGAAGATCCCTAGGGGGAAAACAAACAAACAAAAAAGCATTTACCCCTACCCCTCAAAAATAAGCCAGCCAGAGCTACTGCTTAACTAAGAGAGCTTATGGTGAATATCACGTTCTGTCTGTTAATGGCTGAAATACTTGATTCATCAGTGTCTCTAAATATGATTTCTTTTCAGAGCTTGACAAGAATTGAAATAAACTTGAGGCTAGTACCTGTGCATGCAGACCCTTACTGCTGTTACTTCATCAGCATTTTAAGCTGCAGTATTAAAAAAACCCTTCAAATTTATGAGTACTTAGTTGTTTATTGCTGTCTTTGGATTCAACCCTTTCCCACTTATGTCACCTTATTTACTTCCAGTTAAAACCAGGTGCTTTGGTCCCAGTTCTTAGGCCTAATACTTTGCTTAAAATTCTCAGATACACGTAGGGTGGAGTATCTATACAGGCACTTTTTTTGTTTGTGCTGGCTGGTCTGTGTGCGATGCTTGGGCAAGAACAGATTTGTAGGGGAAAAAATCTGCACTGCAGTCAAAACCCTTGTCCCTTGTTTGGGGTATTTCTCTTGCAAGACAGAGAACACCCTGAAGGATGTAGCCTCAGCTGTACTTAAGCTAATGCTAAGCAGCCCATCTTTCAATTTTTCTTTTTCTTTTGTTTCACTTGGGTTTTTTGGGTTTTTTTTTACAGCTAAAAAAACAATGTGGGAACGTCTGACAGCTCCTGAAGATGTATTCAGCAAATTGCAACGGGAAAACATGGCCATTATTGAGAGCTATGGGGCAGCTCTGATGGAGGTGGTCTGTCGTGATGCTTGTGATGGTCATGAGATAGGCCGGGTAAGTAAATCTACTTGCTTGGGTTTTTTTTTTTGCTATCATCTTGAAAGAACATTTCACTGCTGTGCAGAAAAGAAAAGTCATAAGGTAGAACTAGAAAGTTTTTTGAAGATCCGTAATCTCTTTCACATTTCTGTCCTCCCACTCATCCTTCAAGCTGTTGGAAGCAGGGACATACATGCATAGAGCTTTTTTTTTTTCCTCAAAAAAAGCTACATGTCCTATTGTTTAAAAATAATTGTATCAAGCACTGCTGCAAAAGATTGTGAGTATGAACAGCTGTAGCATTTATTTATTGTTTTAAAATCATGTTCTTACTGGTTTATTTTCCCACTGTGGGAAGGTTTGGAGACTTTAGGAAGAAACACTTTCTTACACTAACTTCAGTGGACAGGAATCTCGTCAGAATGCAAACTGCTTTTAAGTAGCATTTGTGCCTGTAGCAATGCTTCAGTGAAATATTTATGCACAGTTCTTGTTCAAAAATATCTGGTGACTTGGTCTAGGTGATCCTGCTCTGGCAGGGGGGTTGAACTAGATGATCTTTCTAGGTCCCTTCCAACACCTGACATTCTGTCATTCTATGATTTTGTTAAACAATAATAGACAATGATTGGCTCATGCTACACTAAAACATCAATACATATTAAAATGTTTCCCACCTAAAGGACTGTGATTGCAGTTCAGAAATACATTCTGCTTCTAAAAAGCTGTTAGAAATTTCAGCTAGAAGTATGAAATGCTAAGCAGTTCCTTCTCTGTTAGAAATCTCATTGGTCCCATAGACTGGATTCTGTTTTGACTTTTCTCTTTATTTTTCCTCCCCCAATCCCAGATGCTGGCATTGGCTTTGCTCGATCGGATTGTATCAGTAGACAAGCAGCAGCAGTGGCTGTTGTACCTCTCCAATAGTGGCTACCTGAAGGTGCTTGTGGACAGCCTAGCAGATGATGATCTGACTCTTCAGAGCTTGCTCACCCCTCAACCCCCTTTGCTGAAAGCACTGTACACCTATGAGTCCAAAATGGTAATAATTCTTCAGAAACTGTTTTGTGCTAGGGTGGGTTTGGGTTTTGGTTTCTTAATAAAAGTTGTTTGTGTTACACATTGATTGTACTCAGAGAGGTTTCACTAAAAATTAGTGTTTGAAATTCTATTCCAATCACTGTTTATATAATAAAGTCTTAATATGTCTCATTGTGCATCTCCCTTCTGCACTCTTCTTAGGCCTTCCTCACTCGAGTGGCTAAGAGTCAGCAAGGGGCTCTGGAGCTGCTGCGCTCTGGGGTGATTGTGAGGCTGGCACAGTGTCAGGTGTATGACATGAGACCTGAAACAGACCATCAGGGGTAAGTGCTGCTTCCCAGACTGATTTGGAACTTGTAATATACAGTCTTGGAAGCATATGATAGCTTTTATAGCTACAAGTATTTTGAGTATTTGTGGGTATACTGTTTTGTGTGTATGTTTCTTTAACATCAGTTTGGTTTAAAACTACCTTTTATTGAGAGAAAAATTCCAAATAAGTGCGTGTTAAGCTGTACTTACATCTCCAGTTACTTGGACTATGAAAAATCTTACTTACTTGATACCTTAGATAGGAATTTTTTAATTATTAGTGTTAGTATTTAATTTTCGAAAAACAGCCTACACTGTAAACTTATTTTGGGGGTTTTGCAGCAGTGAACAAAAAGTGCAATGTTCATGCTCCCTTATGAAGCAGTAATGAGGGAGCAGTGAAGTGAATGTTATTTCAGAAATGTTTTATGTGTTTAAAAAATAAATACATAATTTTACAGATATATATTGCTTGACAAGTTTCTTGATGTGTTGCCATATTGTTAATCATTGAGAGATGACTGAGAGAAGATCTTGGAGAATGAAATTTCATGTTCAGGAGAAATCACCTTGGTTGATTTCAAACCTCAGTTCTTGCTTTAAATTTACAGTTCTTAGTGACACTGGAGGAGTTGAAGCACTCCAGCAAAATTTAAGTACTGTGTTGTACATCTCACTGGCACTTGTAAAGATTGTATGAAACTTACAGGGCATTTGTAGAGGAATGTATTTATCAGTTGCTTTAAAATTAACCAAATCTCTACCTCAGATCTTTTAGAATATTTAGTTTTACATGTAAATTTAAAAAAAAAAAAGTCCTATTTCTACCACAAAGCAATCTGATTTAATGTACTATAGTACAAAGAAGTAATTTTCTCTAAATAGAGAAAATGTCTGGCAGCAATTTTCAAGGTAAATTGCAGCAACTGTGTGTCAATTTTTTTTGCTTTTCTAATATAAACTCAGTTCAAGTACAGGTCTGCTATTGAAATATGAATGTTTTCAGGCACTTAAGGGTGTTTGTAGGCTAAGGCATTGCTAGCAGGCTTCACTTTTGTCTTGCACTGTTTATTTTTTTTAAGTTTTTTTTCCCTTCTTTTTAAACTTCTTAAGAATGTATGGAATGAGAGATCTCCCAGTCTTCATTCCTGCTCCAGTGGAACGTTACCACCAGATTCTTCTTCCAGCTCTTCAGTTGTGCCAAGTGATCCTCACATCCAGCATGACACAACACCTGCAAGCAGCAGGACAGGTAAATTCCACAAGATTACTAGAGTGTCACTGTTATTGCTCATTGAAAGAAACTGTCCTTTTGCTCTGAAAGTGAGCTTGCTTTTAATTATTTATTTAAATCCTACCCTCAGTAGTATGGAAAAACATTTTAAAATGATCCAAAACTAAAATGAATTGCTGCTTCTCTGCTCCCTGTGAAATCGAGTCATTCATATTTTCCCTTTTCTTCTTGTGCTACAGGTTTTGCAGTTTCTGATTTCCCATTCAGATACTATCCAGGCAATCCTAAGATGTCAAGATGTTAGTGTTGGATCTCTTCAGGAGCTGGCTTCCCTCACAGGAATAATCAGCAAAGCAGCTTTGCCTGGTAGGAATAGCAGTTTTGGAGTCTTAGCCCCACCTGCATGCTCAGGCTTTGTTTTCTTAAAGAAATAGTAAGGGAATATCTACTGCTATACAGAATTTTCTTTCCATTATGTTAATGTATAGTTAATACTTTCAGTCTTTTAAGGTGTCTTGCAAATACCAGTGTTCAAAGTGCACATGGTATTTTCAAAAAGAATTTTTATTCAGCAAACTGACTGAGGAAAAGATTTTCTGAAGACAGAAAATTGTTTTCATACCCATATCTTCTCCCTTTTTATTTACTTAAAAGAAAGCTTCTGGGCAGAAGTGCTGGGAAATAGTGCACTGACATTTCTCTTGGGTGACTTACCTTCACAGAGGACTGATAAAGATTGTGATAAATATAGTCATTTCTTCTTCATGCTAGAAGACTTGCTTATCATTTCAAAATAACTTTCCCATCTTGATTTGATGGCTTCTTTTGTTCAGGAAAGATGTCTGATTCCAACAGGGAAGGAGTGTGAGGCTGCAGGTTGAGCCCAAATGCTCTGTTTCTTACAGTATGCTGAGCTTTGCACGAGCTGCAATTCTGAATGTTAACCTCCCTGCCTTTTAATTCCTTAGCAGAGCACTAAGCTGCTCTCATGCATCCCTTCTATCTGCATTCACATCTCAGGGTTTTCCTCAGTGTACAAAATACAGGTGAATATGTTTGGCTGAATATTTTCTGATCAATGCTTGTGTTTAAATATATACTGCATAAATCTTTCTATTAAAAAACAAACAGACCAAAACTCTGCAGTTAATTTAATGGCTGTATCTTTGATCAGGAGTGCTGAGTGAGCTGGATGTTGATGTTAGTGAAGGGACACAGATGGAGCTACAAGGACATATAGGCCGATTTCAGGTAATGAAGTAGATGAGTTTCCTCCTGGTTATGTGCTCTAAGACCAATTATGAAAGGGGAGTTTCCCATTAATAAGTAGAACATGTGGTGGTTTGGGGTTTTTTTGGGTGGGGAGTGGGGATGGTGTGTGTGTGTGTGTGTGTGTGTGTGTGTGGTACTTTGTGTGATGTGGTTTTGGTGGTGTGGGGTTTTTTTTATCCCCCCTTGCAACTGAACAGAAAACATTTGACAACATCAAAGTTGCACCAGGGACTTTGCTTCCCCTCCCTGGCTTAGGAATCACTTTATGTGGAGAATTTGAGGTTAACACCAGAGCACATGAAGGAATGCAGAAATGCTGTGTTACCACTGCTGCCACAAGCAGCTCAACAATTGAGCATGCTAGTGTTTTATTTCTTTCCTTCCCCTGACTTAGAAACCAGAATGAAAGCCAAGCCAAGAGTAAGTCTCACTTAAAAGCTGTAATTGCAGACTGCTTTACAACTCCACATTCAGCATCCAGCAATGTTTTTGAAGCTTTGTGGTTCATGTGAGCAAGGATTTTCACTAAAAAAAAATATATTTGACAACTACCTGTGGAAAAGGCTGTCCTATCAAATACTTCTGTTTGCAAGAGAAAGATGTGTTCTCTGAACACTTTGGTAGCAATTATTAGGCTGAGCAGCCTGAAGCAAAGTAGCAAGCTGAGAATGATTCCTGCAGTGCTGGAGTACTCCATATTCTGCAGTATCCTGTAAGAAATTCCCATGGGAAAGTAGAAATGTTGGGTTTTTTTTGCTGATGTTTTTATAACGAGTTTCAATTATTTTGAAAACTGAGTTGTTCTGAGCAAAACTGCAAGCCTGTCATCTGTTATTGTAACTTTGCTCTCTAGTTTGTCCTGTTATTATCAGCAAGTAATAAAAGGATTTCAGTGTTTTACTCTTCCCTCAAAATATTTACCAAAAAAATCTTCTAATCTTTGATACCTTTTGTTGTTGTCACACAAACTGACTTACAGTCTAAGGCACTTTGGTGCTCTTAACAGCCATGTGTAAACTGGAAAAAAAAAAGAAGATTGTAACTTCTTTTTATTAAAATACTGAATTGTGTTTTTCACTTTGTTCTGCTTTTATGGAGCTTCTTGTCTTCATATCCAGATTTTGTTAGTTTATATAGGTAAAGGTAAAGGCATTTTATGCAGGAATGGGGAAACCTAAACAGCCAGTGATGCTAGTCAGGGTAACTGTCTGGAGGAGACAGAAGACAAAGTGCATTTTTAAATTGCATTTACCCCTCAAGTCATTAGTTTAGGTTGTCATGAAATTGTAACTGAATTAAAGGTGTGTCTGTTCAGAAAGTGCTGAGAGTTTTATCTGCATTGCTGCCTTGCTGGTGTGTTTTAAGGGATATCTATCACTTCCATGTGCTCCATTTGTTGGGATACTAATGCCAGTGTTCATTTGCTGTGGCAGCGCCAGTGCCTGGGGCTGCTGAGTCGCTTTGGTGGTTCAGACAGACTGCGCCAGTTTAAGCTGCAGGATGAGAATGCAGAGGGAGACAGAGTCAACAAGAGGGATGAAATTGAGTTGGCCATGCAACAGGTAAAGATCTAAGCAGCTTTGGTCTGAAATGGTGACTTTTTACCTGCTGTGCAGATGTGTGTTGCCATACTTTCCATACAACAGCAGTTTTTAGTTTGATACAGGATCCCACGTTTTTATTTCTCTTTAAACTTTGAAAATTTGGTTATTCAAATTTGCATTAGCAACCATTATTGTTTCAGGTGCAAACTCTGTGAATTTCAAAGCTTTAAATTGATCATAAATATTCAAAGTGAAATCTGCGTATAGAGGGCAATGGCTAGCACTAGGTTAGAGCCAAAGGGGACTTAAAATTGACCAGAAATTTTAACTAGCAGGTCTGGGAAAGAGGCAAAGTGGCAAGTCTGAGACTTGAGATAGAAGAGAGGCTGTAACTGATCAGAAAATACCACATTCTGGTGAGGAGAGAGGAATTAAAACATGTTGTTGATTGACATCTATTTAAAATCTAATGCTCCAAAGTCTGTAACTATTGTAACTGACATACTGTGGTTTTTTTGTATGTGTTTTTTTTGTTTGTTTTCTCTTTCTTTGTTTTGTTTTTTTGTGTTGGTTTTTTGTGTTGGTTTTTTTTTTTGTCAGATCTGTGCAAATGTGATGGAATACTGTGAATCACTTATGTTGCAAAGTGGCCCCAGTTTTCAGCATGCTGTTTGCCTGTTTACTCCCAGTCTGTCAGAATCAACCAACAGAGATGGGCCTCGCCAAGGTGAGATTTTTGGCTTGCTGTTTTGAGTACTGGGGCCAGTTTTGGGCACCTCAGCACAAGAAGGACATTGACATGCTGGAGTGGGTCCAGGGAAGGGTAATGAAACTGATTAGGGGTCTGGAAAGCCTGGCTTGTGGAGAGAGACTGAGGGAACTGGAGTTGTTTAGTCTAGAGAAGAGGAGACTGAGACACCTCATTGCTCTCTACAGCTGCCTAAAAGGAGGTTGTAGCGAGGCTGGTCATGGTATCTTCTCCCAAATTACTAATGATATAGTAAGAGGAAATGGCCTCGTGTTGCATCAGGGGAGGTTTAGACTGGATGTTAGGAAGAAGTTATTTCCTGAGAGAGTGGCTAGGCAGTGGAACAGGCTGCCCAGGGAGGGGGTGGAGTCATCATCCTTTGAGGCATTTAACCACTAGACCGTCGCCTCAAATGCTACACCTACTAGTTTTTTAGAGAGATGTTAGATGAAGGTTGGACTTGATGGTCCTAGAGATCACAGATCCTTTTCAACCATAGTGATTCTATGACCTAGTTAGAGATGTCCCTGCTTATTGCAGGGGGGTTGGACTAGATGACCTTTGGAGGTCCCTTCCAACCCAATACATTGGGCTATCAGGAAGTAATGAACCAGGAACTGTAGTTGGACATACACTTTAAGTCACTTTATGCCAGTACTGTAACTGCCCAATTTCTAATTCTAGAACAGGGCTCATGTAGCCTTTGGCTCATTGGCTACACCAGTCAAGAAAGCCAAATCAGGAAACTAGTCTAAATTGAAACAAATGTGACCAAAAAGTCCTTCTTAATTCACTTCCCACAGCAGCATTAGAAACATATATCAGAAAAAAAAAAAGTCTATATAGATAAAGAGCAGAAGACAAGGAAGGTGAGGGCTGCTTTTTTTGACACCTGTTCTGGGTTAGATTATGTAAAGCTAGGACCTGATTTATGACACATAAGTGTGTTTTGATGCTGACTGTGAACTCTTCATTACTCCACATGGCCAGTGTGCTATTACAAAGCTGACTGGTTAAAATACTTCTGGTCTAGCTACATTTCACCTGTTCACTCAGTGCTGTGCTATGCTGAGTGCCTTCTAGTCCTACAGCCACACAACTTTTTGCCTAGACTTTCATTTGTATTATTTCTGATGCAGAAGTGTAAAATATTAACCTCTCAGAGCTTTCATGACTTTTAACTATTGTACTGACAGAAATTGAACCTTATCGATTTATTGTTCTCTTATTTATGTTTATCCTTTAAAATTTATTGGAACTTGTTCATCATCTTTTCTAGATACACAAGTACCAGTGGTCCCATACTGGCATTTGCCTGGCTTGGGCATCATTGTCTACCTGCTGAAGCAGAGCACTAGTGATTTCTTCAGTTACTATGACAGCCATCGTCAGAGTGTCAACAAACTGCAAAATGTGGAGCAGCTCCCACCAGATGAAATAAAAGAGGTAATGGTTGTTCTGACTATAGTCTCTGTTTCGTTTGTAACTTGGACACAGCTGTAACAGAGACTCTAAAGCATCTTGGGTATTTAAATTGTTCCAGTTCTTGTGCATATTCCTTTCTACTGTTGATTAAGAGGTCCCCAGAAGGAATAACTTAAAACTTCAGGGAAAACTTTGTAGAAGTTGTGAGGTTTTTCATTATAGTTGCTTGGGGGATACATATAATTTCCCCATTTTTTTTGTCAGCAAGGTGATGCAAATTCAAAATAGAGAGCACAGTTTTAAAGAAATAGTAGTCAACAAGGTAGTTAAGTAATTTTATTTGTGTATTTCTTTGGATGCTCAATGATTTGCTTCAGTCTTGTTGGTTTTTTTTCTCTTCTTACCACAGCTGTGTCAGTCAGTTATGCCAGCTGGGGTTGACAAAATCTCCACTTCCCAAAAATACCTTTTGGCGAGGAGACGCCTGGTGAAGCTGATAAACAACAGAGCCAAGCTGCTTTCTCTCTGCTCCTGTATCCTTCTCACATTGAAGTGACCCTCAGGGTGATGCCCCAGAAAAGCAGAGAAATAGGAACAGATTCTTTCTACATACATTTCTGAACACTTTGAACAAGACTTTTTTGCAAAAAGGAAATTAGAAATACTGAAAATTAAATTAGGAAGAGGGTATTGTTCTGCTATTGTCAGGATGTAAGTATTTTCAGGTTAATAATTCCTGTGCTCTGCTAAGACTTTCTGCAAGGTTATGAAGCTGTTACTACAGCTCAGCTCTTCCATTCAGCATTCAGACCCACTAAATATTCACACATGTACAAACGTGGTGAAAGAAATAATTTGTGAAAATAACTTTGAGGTGCCTGTCAGAACAGCTGGAGTCAGCCTCGCATAAACCTGACCTCATAAGCACCAGTAGTTCTATGGAAATAACTAATCAGGCACAAGATAATTGCAGCAGATCACAGGAGCTCTCACTTGTGCTCTGGTGCATGGACTGAAAGCCCCTTCAGGGTGAGTAGCAGTCACTGAGGGAAGGTCACCAGCCTTGCACTGAAGTGCAGGAGTAAGCAGAGAGCTGTGAGGGTAAGAAGCTTCTTCTGGAGGAGGTGACAGGTGGTTGAGCTGCTTCAAAGGGTGTAAATACACTCATCCAGTAAATGTACAAACTAAAGACAACAAAATCAGACTCCTTCACTTAGCTGGGTCTGCAGACATCATAGAAACTTGTCTGTTCATTCTCTGGCGCCACCTGGAACACTACCTGCTGCACTGCATTCCCACCGACTCCCAGGACCCCCTGCTGTCCTCCAGGATCTCCTTCAAAAAAGGAAGGCAAGGTAAGATTTCTCAAACATCTAAGTGCTTTTGAACAATTTCTGATGGTTAACTTGAGAACTGATTTGCTACTGTTAATATTTTTTACTTTTGTATTGAATCAAAGTCTCTGGCTGGATTTGGCACACTTTTGTAATGCAAATATTGTTGAGTCCTGGACTTTTGGGTTCTATCTACTATAATAACCTCTAAAGGAAAGTAAAATTTATTTCTGTTGTTCAAACCAAGTGAAGTTCAAATAATTGGGTCAGTGATTCAAAACAGTTTATAGGAAAATATTTCAGTGTAATAATCGAAGATGAAATTAAGAATGAAAATGAATAGTGGTGGTTTTAAAAGTATTTTTAGAATTGCAGGCACTTCACCAGAAGATGTTAATTTTGTTCAATTTTGATTTTTAAAAACCATAAAAATTAGGAATCAGAGGAAGTCAGAGAGAAGTGACCTGGGGAAAGAGCTTTTTACTTAGCTTCTACTTAATGTATTTTCTCTAAATCAGAAGTAATTTCTAGCTCATAATTCTGCTGACCAATTTGAAAAATTGCGATTTAAACTCATTTTATAACTCCATGTGGAAAAAACAGTGTAGAGCAGCCAACCTCATTGTAACATCTCATTTCTTATCAGGAGATTCCTTTGGTTCAGAGCCCAGCTTGGATTTTGGCAGTGGCCTGACTCGTGTGAGCCAACATGACATTGAACAGGTGAGACGTGACAGGGTGCTGAGCAGGGCAGAATGCTCTTGGTGCTGAGTGGTAGTTTCCCCAACACTAGACAACCTGTGGCCACACCAATAAGATGTCATTTAATTTAGGATTAAGAAAATGTTGGGTTTTAATATTCAAAAGCACGTAGCAGTTGTGCTGTTGCACATGTTTCCAAGTAATGAAATCTTAAATGAGAAATGAGACTTACAAAAGAAATGAATAATTCTTTTTCTCTTGTAAACCACTGAAATCATATGTATTTTTAACCATAGCTTTCTGAAAACATCTGTTACCCTTGGAAAAACTTGCAATATGAGGGCAGCATTCCCAGTTTTCTGTGATCTGTTTTCTACCTGTAGAGAAATGAAATCAAGAGGATAACAGAAACTCAGGACACTAATAATGTGAATGCCAGCCAAGAAGTGATTTCTGCTTACACAGTGTTTTAATAGTTGTGCAAATTTGATGCAGAGATGGCAGAAAAAAAATACCATTTTTATTAATAAATCTCACTGACATTTCTACTGCTCTTTGTGCAGAAAAAAAACTATGCTCAAAAATATGTGCAGTTTCAAGTACCTTGTTAAGATCTTATAATTCTAGAAGAGTTGTGTTTTTTTGTAATGAGGCATCTGTCTTCCATTTCATTTGTTCAAAAAAAATACACAGTAATATCTTCCTAAAACACTTAGCATGTAATGATTTTTTCAGGGATTATTTACGTATGCATCCATGACAAAGTGTTGTCTATTCACATGAACTCCTAACCAGTCCTTATAGGACTAGTAAAATTTTAATCGGAATAATGTTTGGCTATAACTGAAGAAGCTGAATTATGTAAGGCAGCTTAATTCCTAAACCAGGAATGTAATTCTTGAGGGGTTATAAGGTGGTAAGACTTGGTATCCATTATAGAACTCAGAGAGAAAAACTTGAGGGAGGACAGCAAGTAGTATTTATTATGGGAGTCGGGAGAAACACACCTTTGATAGTTTAGAGACTAAACCATAGTGAAAGTGCTGACAGGTGGCTGATGACAGATACACTGATTTTTGTACTGATGACTGCACCAACTGTTTCTCAGCTTCAGATGGAAGCCACAAACAGCTTTGGTGAATCTCTGCAGAAGAAGCTGCTGGACATCGAGGGGCTGTATTCGAAGGTCCGCTCCCGCTACACCTTCATCCAGGCTCTTGTGCGACGTATCCGTGGCCTCCTGAGGGTATCGAGGACCTGAAAGACTCTGATCTGTGTTCCCTGCCCTATAAACAATGGCAGGGCTTCTGGAGCATCAGATTTTGTAGACCATACATTTCCAAAATAATGGCAAAAATATTTTGTTACTTTTTTTTTTTTCTTCTCTTCTCTCTGTGGCTGGGTTTTGTGTATTCTTTCCTACTGCTCCCACCTGGATGGGAGAAATAAAGGACTGTTTTTCACTGAGTAAGTAATTAAGGTAAAATTTCAAGCAAGAAAGAATCCTAATGTGAGGACTTAAAGGAAACAGAAGTTCAGCAACTGTGATGATGCTGCATTTATGGACTCTTACCAGCAACAAAAACTTCTGTGGATGATGTTCTTGCTTCACACACGGGTGAAGGGGTGTGAGCTGCTTCACTTTGGACGAGCCTAGGTAAGAGAAGTGAAAGGGGGAAAGAGTTATGAGACTGCTCTAGGTTTGGTTCTAAAGTTTTCTGTCCTGGAACAGGACTATAAAGACAGAATTAAATGCCAGCCTGCTTGAGTGGTAGTCACAGGCTCTTATCATGAGATACTAATATCTTTGTGTCTTTTTTTGAGATACTAATATCTTTGTGTCTTTTTTTAACACAAGTGTAACCACTGATGTCCACATGAATTCTTGTGGATTTTGCTTATTAGTCTACTCTTAAAAGCCCTGTTCTTCATCTGTGCCCTGTGAATTCTGTCTTCCTTGAGTTTTCATATGTTGTTGACTTTATAAAAACGATTTTATACCTTGTTATCTGGACAAAGTAATTGGATGAATGATGTCCTTGTTTATTGGGAGGGAGGGGGAGGTGCCGACTGCCCTGCTGTTGGCTGACGGTTGTTACCTGTGGGAGCCGTAGGATCTGAATGGGTGACAGGGTTGGACTTTGCACGGTATTTACTGGTTTTCACTGAGCTGGTGAAGAAATAGAAACACCCCTGTTGAGAATAAAGAGGCAGAGTTTCTCATCAAATACAACTGTAGAATTCCGATATTTTATTTTTAGAAAACATCACTGCAGTTGGCAGCCGGACCCCCGCGCTGTGCCCGGCTGTGCCCTCCTCCCCGGGAGCAGAGCTGGTCCCTGCTCTGTGCTGCGCAGCTTTGGCCGCTGCTGGCGGTGCCGGTTCCCCCCGTGCCCGCGCCGGCGGTTGCCCCACAGCCCCCGCAGGGACCCAACGCGTCCCTGGCTCCGCAGTTATCCCAGTTACAGGTTTCCACAGCCCGCGGGGGCGGCAGCGCTCGCCCCGCCCCTGCAGCCGCGGCGCCTGCGCCCGAACTACGCGCAGAGCCGAGCCCGCTCCGCCGCTGCCGCCGCAGATTCGTCACGTTTTGTCGCCGTCCTGCTTTTGACTGCTTTTAAAAAAATATATATTTTCTTTTTTTCTCCCTCTTTCTCGTTCCCGTCCGTCTGTGTCCGCACGGCGGGGGAGCAAGGACCGCCCCGTGCTCAGCCCGGCTCTGTCCCAGCTCCGTGGCGAAAGGGCGAGGCAGCGCTTGGTTTACTCTGCCGGCGTTCGACGTGGAGCCTGCGGGCGGCGGCGCCTGGGCGGCAGCGGGGCCAGCGCAGCAGCGGAGCGGAGCGGGGCGGGTACCCGCGGCGGACAGCAGCGGCTCGACATGGGTGAGGAGCGGGTGGGGGCACCCGCGGCGGGGCGGTGGGAACGACGCGAGGCCGCGGCCCGCGGCCCGTAGGGTGCCCGGTCCGACCCGACCCGTGGAGACGTGGGGGGGGGGAAG
>JANHGL010005919.1:31024-44947 GCA_024611195.1 Ceyx melanurus | reverse complement strand
TCTGCTCCACTGACCACAACTCTCTGAGATCTGTCCTTTAGCCACTTCCCAATCCACCTTATTACACCGTAACTAAATCCACACTTCTTAAGCTTGGCTGTGAGGATCCCATGGGATTCTGTCAGGGTACTCATTTCATACCTAACTGCTCTGCAGGGAAGATGGGGAAGTCAGTTAGCTGTGACCCGCTCAAAGGTCCTCAGAAAAGGTGTTCATTTCACTAAGGGCAGCAACAGAGCAGACCTGGTATCCCACCCCACCCCACTGCTGTAATTTGACTTTTACCATGACTGCTCTGCCATCGCCTGCCCATTTACAAGCATTTATGCTTATTTGGGTATATATTGGTATTTGAGATGTGTCAATCTGCTAAAACCTAAGTGCCAATAGCTAGTCACAGTTAGTTTTATATTCTGCAGATCATAACATGAAATCATATGGTTCAATAGCATAACTTTCTCATGGTCAGTTCTGAAAAACAAAAACGTGTCAGAGGACACAGTCTCTGGTCCTTGCTGTAAACCCCAGGGATTCTGTACTCAGAGATACATCAAATGGAGAAAAAAAATCCATCCATCAAAGGCAGAGGACTCTGTTGTCTTCTGTGTGTATTCAGTACACTGAACAAGAGCTGTAAACACTATTTCCAAGATTTCCAACATCCTCCCTCAGCAAATTCTTTACAGTACAAATTTTTTCTATAATAATGTACATTTCACACGTTTTCCCAAATCTTCAAAGTCAAGAGGACCAAATCCTTTCTTTAGCGATACTACTACGAAAGCTACTGACTCATAGGAATAACCAGAGTGTAGGATTTGGATTAACTTCTTGGCTTGATACTGATGTAACATTTCATAGCTCTTTTTTAGGTGTTTCCTATTGTCATGGCAACTCTGATCAGAAACCTTTTCCATGAATAGCCCTGTCAATTCCAATACAAGCTCCTGGCTGACTACAGCCTGCAGTTCTGCTCCAGTGTGATTTCACAAGCTCCTCTTGCTTGACCTTTCATCTCCTGTCTTTCCCAAGATCCCTTATTGCTCAAGCTAGACATATATCTTTTTTTTTTTTTTTTTTGCAAGAAAGCTGTAAAAATCTAAGTGATAACCAACAGCCAGATCTTGCAGCTGACTTCAAGGAGCGAGTTGCCTTAGGAGAGATAACAGGCTATAATAAGCACCTCTCCTACACAACAGATCATGGTCCATTATAAATCCCTTTGAGCACTGGCTCTAGCAGAGCCCTGAACTTTGCACCTCCCTAAACCTGCCCTATGACACAGAGGAATAAGCTTATCAGTCACTAGGTTTGGGCTTGGCAAAGGGGATCCCACTTGTGCAAACAAATCCCGTGGCCCATTACCCTCACAATGCCGTGGAGTCTGAAAGACACCGTGTGTGTCACCAAAGCCTAATACCACCTTGCTGGATCATCTCTGGGGCATCAGGGTGAAGAATCCATACTGTTCAAGGCTGCTAGATTTGGCTTTTTGCTTCTTTCTAAGGTGTTTGAACTGTCATATGGGGAATTGCTGATCTGTGGAAATCAATAAGAGTTTTGCCCTTGGCCTTCTACAGGTCCAGGATTTCACCAGGTATCTCCAATGATCAAGCTTACCAGGAGCTGCAATAGCTCATTAGAAATAATATACATTTTGCATATACATCTCATCTGAAGTCAGTATTATTATCCTCATATAGGGAAAATCAGGAAGATAGAGTTGAAATCTCATGGTTGACCTCAAGGTCAACCCATCACTAACCCTAGGAACACAAGAGAGGTCTCTAGAGTTTCTCCTCTCATGTGCAAGCCACTGCAACAATTCATTATTTTAGACACTTAAAAAAAAAAAAAGGTATGAAGGAGGGTTAGAAATTACAGGGATAAAAATCCTTCTTTATATATATATATATAATATATATGCTATATATATATATAATTTTGTCTTGTGTCTTCAACCCTGCTTTAAATAAAAACTCACAGACTTGTCAGTTTCCATCAGGCAAAATCATTATTTGGCTTTAGAAAGAACATCTTGCCAAGTGTTGCAGTTCAAAAATAAGGAAAACAGCTCTGCCAAAATGCAGCAAATGTGATTACACAAAGCCAAGAAGACCATAATTAGATCATTACCATGGAAACAACCTAATTACATGTGTAATGCAGCAAGGTCTGAACTGCATATCTGAATGTGTTTTGCTATTGTCTAGCAGGGCCACAGCACAGCCGTTTGCCTTGTTATTAAGCCACCTTGATCATTTTGAATCCGGTTTTCTTGGAATAAGTCCCCCTCCCCATTATAGAAATAATTAAACTGTGCATGAAATTACTTGAAGGAGACTTCCTGAGGTTCGGCACTGTGTGCAGGCAAACGGGATCCTGCCTGCATAGCCAGCAGGGCTAGGCAGCCACGGCTTGAGTGAACTCTCTTGAACCAAGATCTGGAGCTCCCCAGCTTGCAGCCCCTTAGCCACATCCAGGAGCTGGCAGAAGTGCAGTCCTGGAAAAGAAAGCTGAGATTGCTGGAGGCTTGCTAAAGGTGGTCACCTTCCTCTGCCTTGTGTTAATTTCTCCAGTGTTGCACTAATTTCCCACCAGGATGGTGCTCAGTGGAGATGGCATGTAGTGGCCAGGCAGAGGCACTTTTTTTATGCTTTTTTGCATAGCTGGATTATATTTTGGAAATGGGGATTAAAGCATAGCTGGGATTTGATGTTGTCTTACTGGTGGAAAACAAACTGCTCATGAAGGACACTGTCATGTATCTCATTTTCAGTCAGGGAAAATGAGGCAAAATGAAAGTCCATATTTGTCAGTTGGAGGACCACAATAGAATTGTGAATAATGTATATATAATCCAAAGTAATTTCAGAAAGTAAAAGCCAGAATCATACATATATGGTTGCATGCCTTGCAGCATAAAATTAGATGCAGAGGGAGAGACAAGGGAGTCACTGAGGAAACTCTGCTGTTATCTCCACAGACCTCCCTCCCTCTGTTCCTGAATCATGTGGTTGTAGTAGATATGACCCATAGGGTATATACACAAAATGATGGTAAACACTGTCACCCTTTTTGATGCACATTGGATTTCTGTGTCCATTCTGCAGTCAGGATGGATATACCTCAGCAGGAAGGGATGGAACGTTAGCTAAGGGGCACCATAATAAGGGAAGTGACAATCAAACTGTCTGGAAAACCTACTGCTTCTGCTCATTAATGAGGACAGATGGATGCCGGTCAAGCTGCAGATGTTGCTGCAAATTATGCCACTGCTATCCCTGCCAATGAGCTCTCACTGCAGCTAGCACATCTCCAGGTATTCTTGCCACAACAATAGTCCCTGCTGTTCTTTTTATTCCCTTCCAGGAAAAAAATAAAATGCTTCCTTTTGGTGGGAAGAAATGCTGATACTGAAGCATTTTTCCAAGTCCAGGCTACACTCCCTTAATTTCTTCTCCTCTTGAATTGGTCCCATTTTGTTTCTCTGATTTGTCCTCAAATTCTCTTCATTTTTCATTCATATTGCTCTCCAAACCACAGAATAAAGCTAGAAAGAAGCACTTCGGGTGATGTTGATTTCCTTGCTTTCCATGCCATGGCTTTCCCAGACATGAACACTAAGAGGGTATCTTGAGGAATATACCAAAACCTCTTCCTGGCCCAGCTCTCTCCTTTTCCCCAAATAGAGCCATTGGTCCTGCCAACACTGGCAGCAATGCAGACCTGGACTGTGCAGGGCAGCTCGCCCCTCTCTGGCTCTGACAGCCTCTTTTTCTCTCTCACATCTCTTGTACAAACTTATATGAGTTCACTGGGTAAAACCTAATGTTCAACTTTTGTGCAAAGTCAGCAGAATGACAGAAAAAGAAGAAAAACCCAACCCCCACCACGTTCTCCAGTTTTGCTTCGCATGCAAAACCTGTCTGTGCAGTTTTGCTGAGTGCTGGTGCCCTACTTTTATCCCTAACATAGCTCAACTAAAAATACACTGAAATTTCAAACAAGGTCTCCACTGCAAACAGTCTGGGCAAGCATAGGCTGCTGCAGCCCCAGCCCTGGTGCAGCCTGGACTGTGCTACACTCCCGGCACAATTTACACCAGCCCTTGGCACTGGCTGGGATGAGAAAAAGCCAGCAATCTGGAGAAAATCAATACCCCTTCTTCCCATCAACTCAGACAGAATGTCCTGATATGGTGTTGTAAGAAAAAAAATATAAAGATAAATAAAATATAAAGATTTCTTTCTTCTAAAGAAGAAAGATATAACTTAAGAATTACTCTCTATTATTACTACTATTAGTGTTATTTATAACACAGTAGTTTTGAAGAAGCTGTGTTGGTACAGAGGGTGAGTTTAGGCAGGAACATCTGGGGTTCTGAAACAGTTATTGAAATAAAACCATGGCCGAACCTCTTAATGCGAGATGTTGTATGTACTTGCTTCATGTCCTTAAATAGAAAAGAGACGACCGTGCTATTTCTGTCTAATTTGTGTGGTCCTGAGAAAGCATGATAAATAAAGGTTAGTGGAACCCAATTTTAAAATCAGGGGAAAATAATAGAGATTATTTGTTTTGAAGATAGGGTCTATAAATTCTTCTGCCCTGGAAAAAGTGACTGAATTTTACCATCTGACCTCTCAAGTTACACTAAAGAATGTTTTTCACAAGAGCATGATTTTTTAAGAGGGCTTCCGCTTGAAGCTCACTTTAGCTGTCTTCTGCTTAATTTTCTGTTGCATAAGAGGGAAAAAGGATATTATTTTATTACACCTTTGGATTATTTGCAAATAAGGATTCACATATGTGGGTCTAATTTATTTGAGGAATGGCCCTTACTGCTATGACAAGACAGCCGTTTTCACGTGTGGGCATTAACCTCTCAGGTTCTTTGAATGGGGCTGTTCCTTGGTCATCATTTGCAGTATCTGGGAGGAGACCCCAAATGTTCCATCTGTGGGAATATTTATCTGATAATCCCCCATCAGATAATCCTGTGAAATGGGTAAATGTGGCACTTGGTTCCTGCTGGGGGAGCACAAATTTCTGATGTGTGTGTGCTGCTGGCCCACAGCACTGCCCACAGCTCACAGGGAGCCTCTGCACACAGCAGGCTGGGGGCCTGAACAGGTTCATCTGCTTACAGAGAGGTCTGAGGGGTTAGGTCTGCTCCTTGCCTGGTGCTACACCTCCTCCATCCCCTTCCTTCCTCCTCCAGCAGGATTTTTCAAGGGAAAGACATTTTGCCTGAAGTCTTGAAGCAATTCCTTGTTTAATAAGTCTCTGAAAAACAGCCTGATGGATGGTGCACTTCCCAGGGCACCTCCTCACTGTTGCAGAAAACACCTATGATGCAATTCCCTGGCAGACAAAATTATGAGTAAAAGCCTTGTAAAATCCATAAAGGTACACTCATTTAATTTAGACTTCAGGAAGCTATTGCATTTTTTTTCCTATTAAATATTAATTCCCTTTAAAAGAGTACTTTTGAGCTGTTTTGAAAATGCAACTAGTACTCTAATGTCATCTAATTAATTAAGAATTTCATACACATATGTATTAACAGTCTGCTATTATTACTGAGGACATTTCACTGGTATTTAAATATATTGAACCAAACATGATTTGCATTTAAATGGCAATGATCTGTACGGCTTCCTGGAAAGGCACAGCTGGTAGATGAAGTCTGACTTTGCCTCTCTGACCTCGATGTCCCAGCAGTATGATGAGGCAACCCAGCTAGGATTTCACCCCATAAATTGAGAAATCTAAGGGAATAGCAGAGTTTCTCCCAAAACACAGTACAGACAGGGTACTTTGTGAGTCCACTGGTGACAAAAACAATCTTACCAATTGCTGACATCCTCAACAATGTCACATCTCTTAGCTGCTGAGGTGTCCTTTCTCACCTATCTTATTGATTTTTTTGACATACTACTTCACTGGAGATGCTAAAAGAACCCCTGTAATATCTAGAGTTGCAGGTGCGAACACAGAGCTGGCAGGAGGTAAAGACAAAGGTTTTGTCCCTTGAATCCAACTCCAACTTGACTGAAGTGGCTACATCAGAAGGGCTCTGGTGCATCCCCATCTTCTTATGGCCCCAAGAATGTGTTAGACAGCTGGGGAGAAAAAGGGTGCAGAACAGAGAAGGTGGAATGTGAGAGTTTAACCACAAGTGTTGTGTCTTCAGAATGTGCTCTTCTTTAAGAATGACCTCAGTTGTTTCCATTTCCAGGATGACTTCCCAGCACTTAGGCATTACTACTCTACTTGTCTAATATGGTTCACATTGATTTTTCCCTTTACTCTCTGCTGACTGTACAGTCTGAAACACCAAAGACCTTAAAGTCAAGGTCAACTCTCTATTCCCTGAGTAAACAAGCTGGAGAGAAGGGGAGAGAGGGAACAAACACTTATGCCAGCAGATATACTCAGAAAGCTATGAAATGAAAATATTCCTTCTAAAAAAACTCTCTGAGGAAGAAGGCATACAAAAGATTAATCCTTTCAGTCTGAAAATTCTGCATTAAATAAAATCCTTACTCCTGAGGAATAAACATGAAGAGGAGGCCACAGTGTACATGACCAAAACAAAGCCATTCTGTAATGTTTAAAGCCAAACTTGAAGTGAAACACTGTGTAGTCAAGGTTCAAGGAATCATTAAAAATTTATTAAATTTTGCTAGTGCATTTTTCCTATGCACTGAACACTTTTATTCTCATTACAATATCTAAGCTTTGATTTGACTATGTTAAATTCCGGATGCTATTTCTGACCAATTAATGACTCCATAAATTACATTTACCCTTTTGTAATTAGAAGCAAAGTTATGCAGAAAATGACTGGCTGCTTATCTGCGATTCATAGACTCTTGAACCTACAAAATTGGCTGGAAACTTGGTAAGAAGTTATTTTGGCTAAAGATTTTGGATGCTTCTCACTTGAGCTAAAATATGAGTTCAAGTGTTTTGGAACTTCTGCTTTGGGTTTTTTCAAGACAGATAAATGGGTCAGTATGAAAATAATTTTACAGCAAAGTGGAGATACAGAATCTTCCATGCAGACCTGAGACCCATCCAGACCCAATTCTGGCACCAGCAACAATCACTTTGTACACTTCAAACAAGGGCAGCCCCTGCACAAGTACACGTAGACACAGCCCTTGTGAACCTCAGCTTTATCGCGCAAAGGCAGAAGCTGTTTCAAAACCCAAAGTCTCCTCTAATGCTTTATGATCTTTATTATATTTTTTACTGAAATTAGATAATATGAATACTGTAATAATTTCAACCTGATGTTCTAGCTCTGTTCAAGCAGTTTGGAAACAGAGGGCCCCAGCTGGAGCTATTAGCATGGTTTGGGGACAAAACAAATTATCTTACTCAATTTGGTTCATCTATTTTCAATGCTAGTATAATTAAATGAAACAAAGTCTACAGGGAGAGGTAATAATTTATTAGAACAAACTGATAGTTTAGAAAAAAAAAATGCAGGTATGTTTTCAGGCACACAAACCCTTTTTCAGGCTTGTATGCCAAAAACTTATCAATGTATCAGCTGGGCCAACAAATGGTATTACTTCTCTGTGTAAATACTGCTTCAGTCATATCATTAGATGATAATAGCTACAATAACACCACTAATAAAATTAAAAGCAGCTGAGAATGATTGAATACTATTTCATAGCAAACCTGGACATGAAGTTTCCCAAAAATAGCAGGGTGGAGCTATGCTGCAGACAGAAAAATATTTGTACTTTTCCCTTTATCTTTACTCTGTAATTCTGGTTTTACTTACACCACTATAAATGGGGTGGATACTGGTACCACCCCCTTTGCGATTTGAATGTATTTTCAAAACAGCATTACAACCTTATAAAATGTATTTCTAATGCAGAGGATAAAAATAGGTCATCCATTTTTTTCCAATATCCTGCTATCTTGGTAACGCTAACTGAAAGGAACAGTGTATGCACATTTTGTCTGGCATCACCGTCACTGTATTCCATCAAATTATGACCCTTTAGTCTTGCCATTGGAGCAATTCCCGGAAAAAGGCAATCATGTAAATGATGCACAGATAAGAAAGAAAAAAAAAAAAAAGAAAAAGAAAAACTCCTAAGGTGGAAAATGTATTGAGAACAAGCCAGCTTAGTTTTCCCTGATGTTGTTTATTTTCATATTATGTTTTTAAAACAAATTTTCCCAAGACACCTCATAACCAACTTCACATGCAGATGCAAATAGAAACAATTTGTACATCTCAGTAAGTCTTAAAAGTAGCAAATTGAGACTTAAAAGAAGGGAGTCAAGACAGGCAAGATAGGAAGTTGAGAATGATTAAACAAAATAATTTTGGAAATTTAGATATTAGAGTTTGTTCTCTGTGTGAGAGCAAAATATGCCTTCAAAGAGCAGAGTAGTAAGGAGTTCTTGCAAATAGGATTAGCTTGGATGTAGAAAAAATATCTTCCAGTGAGAGAAGTAGGAGACAATAAAATGTGCAAGGAAGGGGCTAGAGATTGGTGAAAGCTGAGAAAAGAACTAGGATGAGAGCTGAGGGCACATGTGAAATAGCACTCATCTGCTGGCTAAGATCCAGAGGTTTTGGGAGGTTTAGGTTGGGCATTAGGAAAAACTTTTTCAATGAAAAGGTTGTTAAGCCCTGGCCCAGGCTGCCCAGGGAGGTGGTAGAGTCCCCATCCCTGGAGGTATTCAGAAAACATACAGAAGAGGTGTTGAGGGACATGGTTTAGTTGTGGGATTGACAATGTTGGGTTCATGGTTGGACTAGTTGTTCTTGAAGGTCTTTTCCACCCAAAATGTTTTAATGTTTTTGTGATCCCGTCAATGCTGCACCACATCCAGCACTGGTACAGGCTGGTAGCAGGCTCTGCTCCTGACTGTCCCCAGGGACATTCAAGGTGCCATGGCTTAAAAATACAACTGCTGCAGGTGTTCCGTGCAGGATTCCAGTTCCTTCTTTTTACTTTTGTTTTGGAAACACTGTTTCCAAGGCTGTACTTCTCAGTCACCAACAGCATCCCAGAATCCAGCAGTCTGGGATCTGGGAGAGAGTATGCTGCTGATGTGCTCAGAAATTTTCCAGCACATCCAGAATAATCACTGCCAATGTTTATTTCTAAACATCAGATAAACAGGGGAATAGAGTAGCACTTTTTAATGTTTTGATTTGGAAACATTTGTGCAGATTCCACACATGTCTGCAGCACCCTTCTGGGATAAAACCACATAGGTAAAGCAAGTGCCAAAAGTGCAGACAGAGAATTTGGAGGGGAAATTTCAAAACTCTGTAATTTTGATGAACAGCCATTTCAAAGTAGTCTGATAGGGCAGAAAACTTGTATTTGAGATAGCTTGCTCCCTCCATAGCTGTAGCTCTCCTAGAAACCTCATGTGGTTGTTTCTTCTTAACAAAAAGCTAGTAAAAGAGTCACATTTTAAAATATTCAACAGTGTTTTTGACCTATCTATGGTCTACTAATTACCAACTAAATGCTACTGCAGGTAATGAAAGTTATTTTCAATTATTGGTTGTGTTCATATAGATCCTTATTTAACAATACTTACCTTCATGTTATGTTTGGGAGCCCTGTTCCCACTCACCATGGTTTTGCCCCTCCAGGTTCACCTCATGGCAGCATACATGGCCACAGGTTAGGATCTCAAAATTATGGATTAACACTAGGAGAAGTATTGGGAAAGAGTGAATTATTTGATGCTTTCTGCACCCTTTTTGAAATCTATGGATTATCCACAAGTGGATGATCCTGAGACTGATGTGGGAGGAGGAAAGTGAGAAGTCCCACAAATAGAACTGAAAACCTCCTGCTCTTCTTTAGGATCCCTATAAAGGGGTGGATATGCATGGAGAACGAGTAACAAAAAGAAAGGAAAAGAACAGGAAAGAGAATGCCTTTGGAGGAATTTGTTAGTAAGTATTTTAAAATACAGCACCGAGGGGGTCACTCCAGTATCATTTGCAAAGTTCTGAATATGTTATTTATCCAGTGCATGCCATTCTCCAAACCCATCCTGACTCTGCTGTCAGCAGCGGCGATATTGCCATGTTTGTATCTCTGCATCTATTTCCCTTTCCCTCGCTAGAGCCTGGATAATACTAATTCCTTGCTGCTGTAATCGCAGTGGAAAACCCAAATGCACCCTTTTTTCCTGAAATATAATTTGTTAGGATATTATTGTATTTAAAAAGCCATGACTGGTATATTTTTGTTTCACAAGAAAAAGACTGGAATTCAATAATGTAGACACGGCCTTATGGGAATAAAATCTCTGCTTGCATTTGGCCACACAAATGTAATTTCTCTTAACCCTAAACCGGAATGGAACCTCAGTATATTTAACAGGGGTGACTGGCAGAGCTGGTTGCAATGGAGACCACAGTATGATTGCCTTGGGCTGAGAATAATAATAGAACTGGAAATTATTTCTGTATTGTGATGGAGAAAGATTTTTTTAAAATCAGCTACATATGCTCTGAGTCACCATAGCTGGTCACTGAGCCCGGCACTGCAGATCAGTCACTGTTCCATCCCAGCCACTGAGGGTCAATCAGTGCCTGGTGTTGTTACAAGAAACACAGTGGTAGAAAGAAAACAGAATAAGCTAAACCAGAGCTAATGGCACTAGCAATGCACTGTGAATGAACCAGGAGTTTCTAAACACAGAGATGGGCAGGGCACTGAAATGTGTTTTGATTTCCTGCTCACCGGTGTAACTAAAGCATAACTTTTCTCCTGTAGGGTCTAGAAATAGATGGCTGAAGGCTTTTGTGTCACAAAGGGCATGAGAACAACTTATTGGAAACTGCTGTTTATTAGAAATTCCTCAGAATCCTGAATCTCACAGCAAACTCCCAAAGGAATGCAGGGAGGAAGGGAAATAGTACTGAACGTGCTTCTGTGGCAACAGGGTCCATCTACCCTATCATGAAAAGTTTATAATGTCTCCTGCCCAGAATGACCCTAAGCAGAAGAGCTTTTAATCAAATTAGATAAGGAGGCCAGGGCGCAGCAAACAGTGAGATTGAAGACTACGTTCAGCCATTGATGAAGCTTGGGCTGAAACGTTGGGTCCACTGTGTTCAACAGGGGGTGTTTCGATTGATGCTCAGATGCCACTCTAATGGGTTTGTGTGAGTATTGCAGGCAGCTTGTGGCTATGTCTCACAAATTGGTGAGCTATCCTGTCTGGGGACATATTAAACCCCAAAACTCATCTCCTTTTAATGAAGAGACTTTGTAAGGATACGCCCAAGGGCTTGGGCAGCTTCAAGCATCTCAGGGAGTTGAAGCATCTAAAGAGTTCCCCCACCACAAGATGCCCAGGTGGTCCTTCAGGTCTGCAGCCCCCTGAATGTAAGAATGTGCCTAATGGTTTCAGAAGGTCCCTGTTCTGCAGCAGGTACTGCTGGGAAGGGTGGTGAGCTTAAACACCAGCAAAACAGTTGCTTGAGAGTGACAGAGAGGAGCAGAAACCAAGCTGGCCATAAACAGAGGCAGCTTCACAGCAACTGATTAAAGCTGGTTTTTTTGGGAAATGAAAGTCACGGATGGGAAGGGAAGCAAAAAGCAGATAAATTAGCCATTAAGAAGCAGTGCAGCCACATTGCTGATCCCTATCAGCCATTGCAGGAGGCGAGTAACAGAGGACACAACAAACCCACCTTTGTTCTTCTGCTCTCTCACTGCGCACAACTGGCAGATAAGATGCTAGTGAGGGGTTGTTTCACTGGCAGAACACGGAGCTATTCATTAACCTGCTTGGCTAAATAAAGCCCTGATAAGGGCCAAGTGCCTGGCAGGGGGCAAGCCCAGGTGCAGTGGGGCCCAAAGGCAGCTATAGGGCAGGGAGGCATCTCCGTGTCCTGTGCTAGAGCCACCAAGTCACCTGTGGTAGCACAAAGGACCAACAAAAGTCTGTTTCAGCAGCTCCTTTTTTGCACAGTGAAAGCAAGGATGTTCGTGATACATTGCTGGATGAAGGCGTTGCTTTCTTTTAGCAGCTGGAGATGCAACACGAGTGCTAACAGTGAGAAAGGTGTATTAATATAGATTTTTCTGTTTGGCTGTCAAGTGCCTAAACAGGGGAAAATGAGTAAAGCCAAGCATTTTCCTCAAGAGGAAAAGAAGACATCTTTTTGTTGTTGTTGTTATATAATGCTAGTTTAAAAACATTCGTTCCTAAAATCTAGGTCAAGTTTTAAACAACAAAGCTTGTTTCAAAACAAAGTCAAAATATTTTGTTTTGAAGATGTTGAAACTATGTCTCCATATCTCCGAACCATTTCTTTTGACATATCAAAATGAAACATTTGTACACTTCCTAATTTTTTTCACAAATACCATTGGTTCCTGCATTTTTCAGTAAATTTATCCATTTGAAAAATGTCACTCAACTCTAATAATTACTATACATATAGAGCTTAACTCTGTTACTACATTATGTCTCATGCAAGCGTGTCAAACACTAATTCCTCACAAGGGAGCTCAGTGGACTTCAAAGCTGACCGATAAAGCCTGAGAAGGCATAATGCCAATTAAAAGGGTCAAAATGATTGTAAACTTCCCTATAACCTGCAGTAAGGTCACACTCTGCATGTCAGCACTATGAGACAGGATCAGGTGGGTCACATCACTGTCTTTGAAGAGCACAAATGTGGAGGGTCAAACCATAGCTCATACCCCCATACACATGTTAAGATTAGTGCTTTAATTCTTGTTAAAGCAACCTGTCTAAATTAGGGCTGTCTGGGAATTGTGGTTTACGGATTATGTTAGGGACCCTGTTGAACTACAGGTATATGAGGAAGCTCTTTGCTAGATTCCTGTAGATAGGTTATGTGAGATTTAGCCATAAAATCATGGACATTCATGAATATCAGACAGTCCTTCAGAGCCAGAAGGTATATGTAAGGAATGATGAGACTGAAACATCTCTCTCCACTGCTCTGAGGAAAATAGCAGTCCAGAAAGGCTGGTAGGTATCTGCAATGCTTGATGTGACAATTGTTGTCTCACTTGTCTTCAGAGGACATCTTCTAGACTTCTGGGGGTCTCATAATCTCAGCTCCCTGGTTCTTGGACTGGAAATGTTTCATGACTTTGATGCTGGGCTTTGATTCCTGGTGCTGGGTGGGTGAGAGAAGTCCACATCCTACTGGGATGGTGGGCTTTACAGCACATGGCAGCTAGCAAGGTGTCAATTGCTCCCTGGCACAGCACCACAGCATATTCTGAAGCTGCTGTTGGCACACACCAGAATTTCACTAGCTTGTGCTGATTTAAATATAAATCCCCTCTTTGTCACTAATCACTTCATTCAGGGATGGAAAGTCCACAAAGCCAAAAATATACCAGGTTAGTCAGCGTGTTTATGAATATTTTGAGATATTGGAGGTCATAAGTCAGTTTGCTAGCATTATCTTGATTTTCCTATGGAAGTCTTTACGCAAAAATACTCTCCAAAAATGCAAGTTTAGCAAAGCATGGAGCTGAAATAATTGGAAAACATTAAATGTCCTCACCAAGCTAAATTCACATGAGGGCAGTTACTGTGTAATAAGCAGGTGCTATTAACTACCCTTTATGTTTTGGTGCCTGCTCACATCAAGGAGCAATAATATAGGTGAAAGGCTAGAATAAAAAAAATAACTTCCTAAAATGATCATGCAGAATTTTTGTTTTTATAGGAGGTCTGTTAGCTGAACATATGCACACGTATGGTTCTTTTGAACAAATCATGCAGGAAAAAAATCACAGAAACACAGAATCACAGAAAGTTAGGGGTTGGAAAAGACCTAGAAGATCATCTAGTCCAACCCCCCCACCAGAGCAGGATCACCTAGACCAAGTCACACAGG
This sequence comes from Ceyx melanurus, assembly GCA_024611195.1. Taxonomy (NCBI): domain Eukaryota; kingdom Metazoa; phylum Chordata; class Aves; order Coraciiformes; family Alcedinidae; genus Ceyx; species Ceyx melanurus. The sequence continues at coordinate 31,035 of JANHGL010005919.1, read as the reverse complement.
AACAGATCCAG
>JANHGL010005919.1:0-30924 GCA_024611195.1 Ceyx melanurus | reverse complement strand
CCTACTGTCCTGTCTGCTCTAGAAACTCTGTTTTGCTACTGTAATAAAACTTTGTTGTGCATGTGGCATTTGACCTCATTTGTGTCTTAATTTCACCATTTGGGGATCACCTTTAAACCTTTCATGAAAATTTGCCACATATCCTCTACCGGATCATGACATTAAATCCGCAGAGGTTGCTGGTGTCCTGAGGCAGCTGGCTGGTGTGCCATATGGAGTGACTTTTTCAGGGGGCCATTTCACAAGGGTATTTCTTTGGTCGTTCTTAGCAGGCAGGGATGCAGGAGCTGCCCAGGCCAGGAGTTCGGCTTCCTTGCGACTCCTGGATGTGAAAGGCACCAGTAGGATCCACCAACGCTCCTTATCTGCCAGCGTGTGCACACACCAGTTGTGTGCCTTCGTCTCCATTCCACTGATTTGTGTGCTGTCTGTCATCTGGAGCACTGGGGGAACACCAGAGAAGCAAGAGCAATAAACAAATAATAATCAGCAGAGATAACACAGAAATGAGTCCACAAATGCTACCTGAAAGCAGGCAGCAGTATTGAGCTCTGAGGAAAAGGGTTAGAGAGGGCTCTCATGTCTGCAGGAAAATGGCAAAAGAGAGAGGCTTTGACAAGGGGTTGAATCTTGAGGAGGAGTGGTCCAGCACTATGAGGAACACGGACAAGAACCGAACATATTGTCTGTGGACAAGGAAAAGGAAATCTGGTATTGGGAAATAGGGAGAGAAGAGCTTCTCATAGGGAGGTAAAGAGGAGACACCCTGGAAGATGGGTGGTGGTGGGGAAAGAGTCTGGATTCGGGCTGCAATGCTGAACATGGTGGGAGAATTGTATCTCCTTGCCCAACTAGGCATGTGAGAGCAGGTGTTTCATGTGCCACAAAGCTGATGAGGCCAAAAACTATTCTTCATTTTCCCCACGTGGTCATGCCTTTGATCACTGTTTTGACACCTTTGTCACAGTCAGTGAGTGTACAGGAGCTCACTCAAGGGTTCTCCAGTGCTGAGAGAATGTAACATGCTAGGTGGGCAAGAGCGTGGGTGTGCCAAGGACATCAGAGATGCACCACCATCTTTATCCATGCAAAAGGTGACATCTGCACAGGTTTTGTCACAGTGCCACTGGCAAACAGCTGCAGCCTGACAGCCCCAAGGCCACAGCACCCACACAGCAGCAGCAGGCACGAGCTCTCTGTGACCGAGCATGGACCTCTTCCTCAGTGCTCAGCATCCCTACATGATTAAAAAAGAAGCAGGGCCCTTTTAGAGATTAGTGGATTGTAAATTATTCCCTTCATTTGTTATTCATGATGAATAATGAATTATTCTCATAACATTTACTATGCAGTTCATTTATTATACAGGGCAGGGGAATGTTTAGTAGCTAATTATTGCTAGGCAGGCTTTACACTTTCAAAGTACGTGACTTTTGCATAGTTGTTGTATCAGTGCTTTACCTGGGGGAAGGGTTCTTTGCCTTTTTTAGCACGTTTCTGTCCCTCCAACACCCACACCTGGTGCCTACCCATGGTCAGGACAGACATCTCCCTCACCATCATCAGCTGAGCTTTTCTGTCTCTTTTGTAGGAGAAGCCCCTGGAGTAGGTCTGAAAAAGAAATAGTCACTTCTCCTTACATACAGCAGTAAGTAGTAGCTGTGTTTCACTGTCTGGTGGTGCAGAGTTCCTCATCATGCATCACCATGGCTGCTGAACATCTCCTGTAATTCTTTTCAGAGGCTACCACTGCTGCCAAAACCTCAGCAGCCACGGCCAGGGAGAAATTCTGTGCTTTAATGCTGGGTCAGCAATGAGCCAGGGGCTGCGAATGTCCATTGCCTGGGAAATGCCTGGAGCAGCAAGTGATGACAGGGCTCATCACCATGCATTGCTGGAGAATCTAGAGAGTGAACTCATGGGCAATCAGAAGGAGACAGCCTCCTGAACAGGGAGAGGTTGTGGGGATTGTTCATTATTCTTATAAGTACTATACTAGGAGACTTAACAAGCAGCAGCCTTGACAGTGGTGTACCAGCGGCTGTAGGATGTCAGTTTTAGTTGTCAGAATTAGCTGTGCTGTGCTGCTGCACACCAGATTTATCCTGGCTATTTGAAGCTGATAAATAACTTATCAACTATTTTGAGAAATGTTTTTAAGGAGACTCAAGCCTCACACCCAGCTCTGCTCCCCTGGTTGTATGGCACAGCACCCTGCTCACCTGCTAACTGTGTCCACAACCTGCTTTATGCATCAACAAGATGTTGTCCTGTATTTCCCTGAACATCCCGCTGCAAGAAGCCAGGCTGAGAAAGGTTGTTGCGTGCCTGTTGCTCAGCCCAGTTTGTTGCTCCCTGCTTGGAAAGGAGCATTGTGGACCCAACCCAGGCTGGCTCTGCCTGTTGAGTCTCTCTCCTTTCTGAGTCCTGTGTGGTAGCTTGTGATAGCTTGTGGGTCCAACTCACAGCTGGTGAGAGCTGATGGAGAAACTGTTGACCTTGATCAAGTGATATGCATTTATAACAGGAGATGAGCCAGTTCTGTTATTTCTAATATCCTTCTTATCTACACTATGTGCCTAATATCAGTGTCTTCTTGTGCATTCCAGTGATATCTTTACATATCTCTGGATATCTGTTACCAGAGCTAAGCCAGTGAGAGGTTTATAAACCCATGGGGAGAGATGTAGTTCAATACCATGTTTCTGAATAATTGATTATCACATCTTCAGTATCAAACTGATCTTCAGTGATACCCTTTTGGCTGTGTCTTCAACCCTTTTTGTTTTATTTTGATTCACCAGCAGAAATCTCTCTCCACCAGCTGCCTTTGTAACCTGGTAAGAGCATTGTGAGATGCCAGTAAATGATCTTTTATTTTATTTTTCATCCTTGTAGTGGTAAATTATTTTGTCAGCACAGAGACGATGCAGGTGACTAACCTCATAAAATGTAGTAAATGATTAATAAATTTCAAATAACAATAGCTCCACGGTCAGATCATAACTTGTCACTCTTGAGCAGACTGCATGCCTTTAGAGGACACTGGGTGATTGCTCTGCAGGGGAGATTATTTTAGCCATAAGCCAACAGAGAAATGTCAACCTAGGGAGAGCTTGTGAGCATCAACATGGAGTACATCAGACCTCGATTTTCAGCCATAGGGAACACCCGCTGAGCTCAGTGTCTTCATCATGAGCTGGGGTCCCACAGGCAGGTGCTGTGCTGACATCCCACCCAGAATGGGGTGGCCACCAAGGAGCATATGCTTCAGCATCTGGGCTGGGGGATGGGGAGATGCTCCCAGAGACCCAGAACAACTGATCCTGTAAATCTTCAGGTTTGTTTTTTTAATTATTTTTAAACAGGAAAAATGACTCTTGGTTAGCTTAAATTAACCAGTACAAGTGTAAGGGTGGCTAGGCTAAGGCACAATCTCAGATTTCAGAGGGGATGAGGTTTTAACATGGAATGATGAAAGACATTTACACAGAAGAATGCCTGGTGGGCACTTGCGTGGTAAACGGGAGCAGACTTCACCCTTCAGAAATGCCTCACAGGACCCTTGCTTGCTCTTTCCATCAGGAACCTGGCTGAAGGCTGAATGGCTGGACAGCAGGGCTGGGAAAGGGGCATTCGGGAAGATTCTTTCTGTCTATATTTGGTTTGTAGGACTCAGTGCTACACAGGCTGTAGTTCAGCTGCATCCCCATCAGTTTGGCATTTACCTTCACAGACATTCCTCCAGCACACAAAAGAAAACTGTCTTTCATGAAGTAACTGTTTATTCCCTGAAGGCACCATGTGGGACAGAAACCTCAGAGAAAGAGAAACAAACTGTACTTTTCCATGTGACTCCAACCATTAATATTCCAGTATTGGGCAAGCACTTGTAGAGCTGTAATGAGAACATCTTATGCACTGTTTCCAGAATTTATGCACAACAAGCAATACATAAATATCAATTAATGAAGCAGCTACAGAAAACTAAATTAAAACATGAGAGGATAGAAGCCTCTATTTAGCCCCCTAAAAAGGAAAGACATGTTCACAAACCCCTCCCTCCTGTTCAGAAGAAAGCTCTCATTTCCAGAGGAAGGAAATAATATTTTTTTTTAATTGCACAATACTTTTAAAGTAATTTCCATAAGCACCACAAATAGCAGATGGGGGAGGGAAAATCAAAGATTTCACAATTAAATTAGTGCTTGGGAGTTGTCTTTCATCTATTGCTTATGATCCAAACTCCCTATATCCCATAACTTGCCTGTGGTGGCAGATGTGCAGGCAGCCAGCAGCAGCCTGGCTGTAATCCTCCATGAAGTCTATAATGTCAGGACTTTACTAATGCACCTAAACCTATAAATCCATAGCTATAAGCACTAACATATGAATTAGCCTAAGTTAATGTCAGAAACTGTAGAAGAAGACAACTGAAGGTGAATCCCAGAAACACAAGGAGAGGTTCCCTTTTTATTTCCCGCAGGGTGTGTCAGCCACAATCTGGACATGGTTTGCTGGCAAAAGGGGGCAAGAGAAGTTGGCCCCAGCTCCAGTACAACCATAGGAACTTCTCCATTGACTGTCCCAAGACATAGCTGAACCTGATGGAAGGAAATGAGAAAAATGCAGGGAAATGGACAAGGAGCAGCTTATGGGTAGCCAGGCAGAGAGCCACGGATAGTGCTTGGCAGACAGTGTGGGCAGGCTGGAAAACCTCCTGCAACCTGCTCTCCCCCACCCAAATGAAATCTGCAAGTGTATTTTCCTTTTACCTGTGTGTCACAGTGAACACCTCTTTAAGACTTTGAAGAGGCATAAGCCATTCTGGTGCCAAGGAACCACCAGCAAGAGTCATGACCATGCATTGGACTTGAAGACATCCGTTGCAAACTGCAGAATGCTCTGATCCTGATTCCTCAGGCTTTTACAGTTGAGAGCCAGGGATGCCTGTTCACTTTCAGTGGAGAAAAAGTGGGTGAGTGTGACTGCCTTTTATAGGGAAATAACTAGAAAATAGATCAACTCGATGATACTTTTCCTGCTTTTCCAAGAAGTGCACGAGACCTGCGTGCATAGAGGTGTTGAGCACTAACAGTAAGCTAAACAAAAAGCCATGCTGTCCCCTGCAGAGTTGTGTACATCTACAGGAATGAAAGACTAAATTTTGGTAGCTCCAGGAACTCCAAGTGACCAATTTCTTGGAAGAACTCCCCAGTGCCTCCCGAGCATCCCCTGGCCTCCTCAATGGTGAGCAGAACAGCAGTATCTGCTGAAGGCTGCAGTGCCCTGCTGAACATGTGAGCTCACGGATACATGGCCTCTGTGCTACAGCACAAAATCTCCGCACTGACACTGCGCACTTCTGCCTTCTGTCTGAGTGACTGAAAGGGTTGGACCATCATCAATGCCAGCAACTGTGATGACAATATTTGATTACACCCAGTTCTGAGGTTTCTGAGTGTTTTTCCTTCAGGTGGCACACACTTTGTGTGTGGCTGGAGGTTTGCCCAGCTCAGCACTGAGCATCACTTCAAGCCAGCGCTTCAGGAACTGATCAACACTGCTTTCATCCCAGAGGTCAAGGTGCTTAGCAATGACTGAACTTCATCTGACCTGCAAAATTTCACAGCATTTACGTGTGTGATTGGTGAGCAGATGCAGATCTGCTGAAAATCACTGCATGTGTGAGCCAGGATGTTAGGAAAGAGCTACAGAAGGCACTGACTTAATTCCCAGCCGTCCCTCCTGCCTTGCCCAGGCAAAGGTCATCACTGCTTTTCTAATACTTCCCTTCCTCAGCTAAGAGCCACTCTCTGGATTTATTTTGACTTCTGCATTTATTTATTTAACATCAGATATACCGTCCATTAATGGGTAAAACTAATAATATTTTGCATGTGCCTGGGGTTTCCTCCTCAAAGCTCTTTACAAACAGTATGAAATCAGTTCTCACAGTGAGCTGGGCAAATCAGTGCCTATATTAATGAATATGTATTCCCACAAATGGATGAGGATGATGTTCAAGATTTACAGCAGTGCAACTGAGAAGTCAGTCAAGTCATGCTGAAGGCCATGGTTGGGTCAGGACCAGAGCTCAGGGTTACCAGAACCCCCAGCTTAAAACATGCTCTTTGCTTTCTGCAAAGTCCAGTTACAGGAGTGTGACTGGAGATGAGGAGCCCCGCAGCAGGATGAACTCAGCCAGCAACTTTATTATGCCCAGTTTGCACTGTTTTGCTCTTTGCCCTTCTTTCTGTCCCTTTCAGTAGAACTTAGAGCTGTCCTAACAGAAGATGGTTCATCCATTGTCTCCCAGCTGATGGAGAGAAAAGCAGTGGTGGTTGGCCATGGTGAGTTCTGAACCACACCATGGTCCTGCCCCAGATAGGGACCCCATCAACTTTGGTGCCTGCAGCCCTGCCTGGCATCAGCTCACTGCACCAAGGACAAAGCAGGGCACAGAGCCCATTTCCTCATTTAACAGAACTTAATTTTTCTTAATTTTTCTCTTTTATAACCTGCAGCATTATCAGCAGCAAATTACTACTATTGATAACTCACTAGCAAATAAAATGGAAGACAATGCCACTGACATCTGTATGAAGCCATGTCTAAGTGGCTCTGGCTCCTGCTTATTGGGTTTTTAGTATTCATTAAGGCTGGTAAACGGTGTGTATTTAAAATGCTGATCTACACAGTATGTGTTGAACTCTCAATCTGCATTAGCTGAGACAGCAGCTTGTATCAACTCTGCTGCTTAACTAACTTGATTTATCATAGTTTCCTAAGCTCTGTTTATGAGGCTATTTTGTTTGTAATGACTTAATATTTTTTTCACATGGGAGAATTTATCAACATCTGTGCATCACATTGCAACAAGCGTATGGGTGGCCTTGATCGTACTTGTAATGCCAGAGTAGATCTGAGGCAAAGAGTCACTCTGCCAGGAATCCTCTGACTGCTTTCCAAATGACAGCTAATTTAAAAGGTGGTGCTTCCTCTAGTCATTAGTCTCCCTAGAAGGAAAAACACATTATCATTTCCTCTCCTGTCCTTTCTCTGTCTGGTTAAGAAAAAGGAGTGCAGGCAGCAAGAAGGGCAGTTGTGCTGGGGAACTGCCTGCCAAGTAGAGCGTCAGATTAAAAGATGGGTTGGACACTGGTACTGATAAAAAATTATATTTGTGCCTGTCACCTGGCACTCATATGTGGGATAATGTTCTAACTTTGACTGTGTCTTCTCCAGCCATCTTGACCCTGACCAGATAAGGTGCTTTGTGTTGTTCCGGCTCCTCTTATTTCTTAAAGCTGAAGGCCTATCACGATATGCAGAACCTGTTCCTTAGCACATGTACCTACAACATTTTCACCTGGTACCCTCAAAATCTGGTTCACAGTCTTCCAAAAACATAACCTCAGAGATACTTTGTGCAAGACATATTGCTATTAGGCAAAGACTGGGCATTTTATAGTGGGTTATTGATACTGAACATCTTCTTAGTGGCCTCCCTTCTGCAGACAGAGGCAGCTCCCTGAGAAGGAATTCCCTTATAGTGTCTCTATGCATTTGTGTCTTTGGGTTTTTTTGGAAGCCAGGAAAAAGAAAATCTAAATACTAAAACATCAGAAGCCTTCTCTGATAGGGGATTGCATCCAGCTTTACCAGAAATATGTGTGGTTTCTTACTTATCTGCCTCTGAGGGTGGAAGACAGACATGAGTGTCTCCAGAGAGGCTGGGACCAAAACAATGTAATTTGTGAAACACTTTGGGCTTAGGGCACACAGGCTCTTCTGGTTCTTGCTGATGGCATTGGGAGCTTTTGTCCGTGGAAGATATGGACTCCCCACAATCAAACCACTGGACTCCCCACAACACCTGCCTTGAAAAGCCCTTAGGGTGGTGCCAAACTTTTCAGGCTCCCATGATGCTTGGCTCCTTGGCTAGTTCAATCTAGTGGCAGGAGAACACCTTCTTTAAGGGATGGGACCTTGTTCCTTAGTAATCACATCTCTGTTCCCATATGAGAGGGAGTTTCCAGGGCTGTCAGCCTCATGGCTCTTTTGGAACAGCAGTATGTGAGACAGAAGCCTCCAAGTTCCTGAAATAAATGTAGGGGCTTTTTCATGATGATTGGAGTATTTCTGTAGAGGAACTGCTCCTTCCTGCTCTGCCTGCAGCTTTGCATGCCTTGAAGGCTGCCTTTGGAAAGTTCATATGTATTTCATACCATTATCCCTTAGGATAAAGATTTTGATCCACCACGTAATGACATTATTATTATTGTTTTTATTACTGTCATCTGTTTCTATTTGCACTCAGGGAACTTGAGTTCTTCGGAAGATCAGAGAGTGGCCCACTGTTAATGAAGCAATCTATTATAAGGTCACAACTTAGAAAAACTGAAGGGTGGCACATGCACAGCACCAGAGAAGTCCTTAACATTTTCTTTTAAAGGTGATATCAACAACAGCATTCAGTGTAAGCAATTTCTGTTTGGACAGGACAGCAAAAATTGCTCTGTTTTCAAGCAGATTAATAGCTCTGCTTTTTTGTCTGTTCTCAGTAATTTAGATTAAATGAAACAAGGCTCATAAGTCACACAGGTACTTGTTTTCATCATTAGGAAAATTCCCAGTTCCTTGGAAATTTCTTTAGCTGAACAACAGGCAAAAGTCTTCTGACTTGGAAGAAAAAAAAAATCTTTGCTGTTGATATTCACAAGTCAACTGATCCACGTGGAAAATTCACCTTTGAGCTGCCTAGGGCATGAGCAAGGGGAATAGGGAACCGAGGTGCTGCTGATGCAGTTTCATATCTCTTCATGCATCACATCAGTGTTACAGCAATGGTAGTAGTAGTCCTCTTGTAAACAGACTTTACTAGGTCACACAGTGCATTTGTTTCCAATTTACTTATTCCTGGAATTTGGCATATAACTTCTCATCCACAGCATCCGTGCAAAGTTTTGTTAGAAGGGGAAAAGCAGTAAATAAGTCACCAGTACTGGACTGATACCTGGATTGGCCATTAACCTGGGCCATCATTATGCAATCACTTGGTTATCTGACTCTCTGCATAAAGTTTTGCTATAATGCAGGGCTGGGGCAATAATACCAGGCCTTGGGGGAACTTCTCTCTGTCTCTCCATTTATCCACTTATAAAATAGCTCTAAGAATCCTTTTCTCCCAAGGTTGAGCTGACATTTATGGGTTTGCTTTGAAATCTTGGAGCAGAAGTGCTGTTAAAGCACAGAGAATGATTATTAACTGATGGAAAGGTATTTTAATGAAATACACTGGCAAGCTTCCCTTTACTGTACCATGCCAGTGTTAAATAGGCTTCTTGAAGAGCTGCATCTTCACTTTCTGAATGATTGGCTGAGAAATAACCAGAGCTGCTTCCCCCAGTGCATTTGTTGCTAGGTTGTTCTTGTTTCTTGTCATCTCTACTTCATCTCCTCCCCAGTAAATTCAGTGTCAGCTTCAAAAGCTGAAGGAATCCACAGTTCTAATGTATAATCCTCACTTAAGTTTCTCACCACTGGGAAGTGTTTCTCTGGGTGGTCCAGATGACACGTGCTCCCCTTACATAACCAGCCCCAAAAGCTCAGCCAACTCTGTCTCCCAAAAGCTCTCACAGGTTTCAACTGCTCCATGGCATCTGCACTTTGGCTTAGCCCACACAGGATAAAAGGCACGGGGGTGCACAGGGTATCATAAGGATACATATATGTAATTTGGATCAGGATCAATTCATTGAAAAGCATTGGTAGTGCCGGCATCATGAAGCAGAGATGGGATCTGAGACCATTGCTCTACCACCTCCATGCGTGGTCCTTGTTTGCAAGGTCTGGGATTGTTTCACTTGTGTGAAATAATTTTTTGGCAATGGGAGGCACATGAGAGTGATGATTGTGAAGGCTGATGAGTAGACTTGCAGCAATCAGTCAAGCTTTTCCCAGCCCTTGGAGCAGCTGCACTCAAGACATGAAACTGCTTCAAGTTCTCCCAGTGTGCACATTACCAGATACCATTTTCTTGCAAATGACCTCTTCTGCTGGAATTGGACCTAAATGTAGTCTGCAGAGAGGACTATTCCCTTGAGCTGTCCTCATCCAGAAGCAATATATCCTCTCAGCCAACAAGTGCTGTGGAATGAGAAGGCCCCCATTCACACTTCTACATAATCCTGTATCACAGTCGCATCTTCCACATCAGCAGTGGTAGCAGCTGTTTTCTTCAGACAGTTTTTCCCTAGAGGTGACTTTTGAGGAATCTCCCCATTCCTCATCCTGAAAGTTTCAGCCATGAACTCTGGGTATGGGTTGGTACCTTCTTTCCTTATGCCAGTCCTTCTGGGTGCCATGCAGAACTGAAAAGCAGAACTTTGTTTTGTGACCACCTCTAGCTGTTAACACATCTTCTGCCAAGGGAAATGGGTTGGTAAGTCCTCCCATGTTCATTGAGCCCCTGCAGTGTGCAATATGAATGGGAAACCAAACCCAAAAATTGCTGCAAACAGAGATCATTGTAAAAAGATTAACTTCTGCAACCCAGTGCTACCTTCGAGGAATGCAGTGAAAGCCAGCCAAAGACACCATCTGTTTGTGGTGGAATGTGTAAATTTATAGCTATTTCTGAATTCCTGAGTTATGAAACTGGAAATGTCTCACTCCAGTGTGCATAGCACATGAAGCATCATGGAGATGCACTCTGTGTTTGATCCCAGGACACACGGAGAGCCTACATGTAGTGAAACAAAAGGAGGCAAAACTGTAGCAGCCATAAGGAACCATTGCAAAACTTCTGTGTCACCTGGGACCTTTGCAAAGCTCTTTGAGAGAATTCACCAGGGTTTGACACAGAAAAGTAACAACTTGATGACCCAGTTTCCTACATTATGTATCAGGCATTTCCAGAGCCTTTCCCCTGCAAGGCTTTCTCATTATGAATCACTCAAATGTGCATCATCTAGAAGCCTGACTGTAAGATCCTAATTTTCAGTTCTTCTGTTCTCTTTCATAATTCACCTCACAGCTCTTCTCCTTCTCTCAGTGCCTGTTCCTCACACCAAGAAAGTGACTTTTTCACCTTAAAACTCCTTAAAATGTTTCAAGGAATGCTCATACCTCTGGGCAGAAGGGACATCTATTATCGCAGGCCAGCAGCCCAGGTGCACAGTCACAAACTTTGCAGATTGCTCCAAGCAGCCCAGAGGTGGGTCCTATCTACCAATCATGGGTTGGAACTCCCAAGTACTTCAGGTTAATTTTGGCTCTTGTTCTAATAGCTCCCAGCCTCTGGTATCTATCAGCCTAGTGTCCACTCTGCTATTTAAACTGGTAATTTTTCAGGCCAGGATTTACCTTTGTAAAGTTTCTAGCCCAGAGGCACCGAAGCCCTTGTTAAATATTCACTTTGCTCCTAAACAACAAAAACGGGAGCGTGAAGCTTTTCCATGAACTGTTACATAAATGCTAAATAACCCTGGCACAGTATGGTTATGATGCTTGCTGCAAGTGTGAATATCCTCAGACTTCGATAGTCAAGCAGAACATTTTTTGCCCATGTTCTAGCCTGATTATCAGGTTGCATATTAGGCAGCTCTGTCTTTCTGATATAACTGCCCTGCTCATTTGTCTCACAAATACATTGCACCCTCCCTCGCTTAAAGCCTTCAGCTGTGGCAATGGTGTGATTTGCATTTGACTTGGTTTACAAGCCTTGGGACTTTGTCTTGCGGCATATAGGATATGCTATACAACAATTAGCCTGGAACCAAGACAACATTTTCTTGCATGATAATGAGCTATTTTCTTCCTTCAAAGCCTGACTTGTGCTCAAAGGATTGTATTCCAGTTATCTTCCAGTCATTTACGACTATATATTTTTCAAAAGGCTTTCACCAGCCACACTGCTTTGGCATGGCATGAATATGGCTGCTAGGGCTATTTGCTACCAGTCCTCACGTTGGTGGGGCTGACTGCAGATAGTATGGAACAGGTGAAGAATCAATTAAGTCCTTTAATTATTGAGCTATGATTGACTTTGATTAGGCTTTTGAACTGTGGGTTGTTTTGGATTTTTTAAAATAGATTATTTTATAGTTTTAAGGCATTAGCTGGATGCCATGAAACACTTTTAGCACTCAGTGTATTCTTGCTCTCTTCTAATTTTACAGGGTTTGGGCTCTTTCCTATTTATTAAAGCTACCCTTTGTATAATTACATCTCTTGTCCTCTGCAATCAACTCTGATCATATTATAATTTCCTTTAATCTTTATGTGAAATTTCTTTAGATTCAGGGTCCCAAATGAATTTGAGTATTATTGATCAAAATAATGTGTCACATCTTAAAAGAGTCCTTACTACATGGCGTATATCCTTGCAGCTCATTACCACAGAATCACTTTGAAATGCCATCTTCTCCCCTTCCCTGTAATGGGAAGAAATGATCTAGTCTTGATTATACTATTGTTCCCCCTTTTGGTGTAGGATTAACATCAATCAGCTGGACAGCATGATTGATTTTCTAATTAATAAGGCATTTGTATCAGCTTGCATAACCACACAAAGCTTAATGGTTTCTCTACTGTATCTGAAAACTCATTTTGTGTGTGTGAGTTTGCTGCTGCACTGGAAGCTTTTTAACTAGTGGTCGGGCCAGTTAGAGCATCCTTTGCTTAGAGCTCTCCAGTGCAGTAGGTGCTTTGAAGCACCTTTCACCAACCACCGCAACCAGACTTAAAAGCTTATTTTGAATGATAACTTTTGTGCTAAGACTGAACAAAATTAAGAGGTATGGGAAGAGGAGGATTAATGACTGTCAAGTTGAGCTCAAAATACAGTGGTCAGCACAGCATCACACAGTAGGAGCTCTAGGGGATGGGGACTGCTTCAGGGGATGGGAACTGTCCCAGGGCACTGCCCTGCCCAGGATGGCACCTGGGTTCGGGTCCTCTGGTTGCTGCTCTGGCTTGTGCCTCATTGCCTTTCAGTCAGCTTTGCTTTGGTCAGCTGTTAGGTTTATGCTCAAAAAAACCCCAGGATATCAAAATGGTCCAAAAAGATTTACCCTGAGCTCTGGGAATGTCTCTATGCTCCCCAAACATCAGACTGTGGCTGGAGTAGAGAAAGGCCAATTCGTAACCTTAACTCTGTCCCTCTGCTGCTGCAGACATGAGACCAGAGGGTCACGGTGTGACCTGGCATTGGGAAGGAACTGGGTCATGTCCTTGGTGCATAAACAAGCAGAAAACATGGAGGAGAGCAGAACTGTCCCATTTCAAGCTCCTGTTTGGGTTACAGCAGCTAATTGCTGCGACAGCATAAATTATTTACATGGCATGGGGTGTGTGAAGCCACTTCCACCCTCCCCTGTGTCCAAAGGGCTATTTGCAGGCAGGGGCCTGGCTGTGGCTGCATCATTGTGCCCAGAGCACACTGCATGCTGGTTCCATTTTCCTGGGAAGATGATAGTGCACTCGAGCAAAAAGTGAGCGGAGGGTGTGTCCTGTGGGACTCAGTGGCAAGAAAAACACTGGCTTGAGAAATTCTGGTCTGATGTACCAGTTTTGTGCACATGTGACCTTCCCATCCTGCTGGTCTCAGCGGAGCAAAGCTGAAATCAATGAGAAGAGCAGGCATCTGCTTTGGTTTGACTTTGATCTGGCTGTGCTGAGAAAATGGTGTAATTCCCATTTCACATTGTTGTGTCTTTCAACAAAAGGGCAGAAACTGCACAGTTCCCAGGAACAAAAAAAATTAAACAAAGACTAAATCTTGCAGGTGAACCAAACAAAAACAGGTCAAACGTATTCCATTATTTTAATCTACCTTATAAATTAAATACAGTGCAGATGGGAGTGTGGTGCAGCTTCTTCAGTCTTCTGAAGTCTTCAGTCTTCTATGCTTCTCCGACCTACTTGCTCTATATTAGAAACCTGACAGTGGAAGCTATACATCAGGGGGAGTTTTTGGCCCTTAGCCCTTACATGCTGTCTAGAGAATGAACAAACTTAACAGTGTTAAAATAAATAGACTCACATGCATGACCAAGATGATTTAAATCAGCTCTCTGGAGTGAGAAGCAGCAGCCACCCACGTTGTAGTTACCACATCTGGGACAGATGGTTGGGATAGCATCTCTCAGGCTGCAGGAGATGGGGGGTTCCCATCACTCACAGCTGCAGGGAGAATGTGATTTTGGAGCTTTGAGAGGGAAAAAAACTCTGGGAATAACCCATGTGAGCTGTGCACGCTGCTATAGACCAATACATGTCATGCACAGGGCTGGCCAGGTCAAGCTGCTGAACTTTATTCCTTGAGTGATAGATCTGAAATGGTGATACCAGTGTAAAAAGGGGTGGTACTTCCAGTGAAATAAGAACATCACAATATGGCTTTAAACTGCAAATCTAAAGTGATTTACTACGTATAATATGATGGCATCTTATTCGCTGTTGAGCCATAATGAGATACATTTGGAGCTGCATGTCAGTTCATTCCCAGCATTTCAAGCCAGTTTGCTGCTAAAGAAAACCCCAGTCTGCACCAGCACCTCCACACACCTCAGAGCAGCAGCCAAGGACACAAACTCTCAAACCCTTTTTCTATAGCAACATCCCAATTCACCTGATAAAAAAAAAAAACCAAACACGTTTTGTGACTTCTCCAGATAGAATTACAAAAATAATAATAGTAGATAACAAAAATGGTTGCTGAAGAAATCAGAGGGTACCATGGCTGAGTTTACACAGCAATTCCTCAGGTCAGCACCCGTCAGGGATACTGTTGGCCAGCTGAGACTGTGCAATCACTTGAAACCTCCAGGGATGAGGTTTAAACTAAAATATTCCAGTCCTCCTTGATGACATTAAAACCACACACTGTTACAGTGACTCAGCTGATGGGTGGTAAGAGAGGATAGGATGAAGCACGTGAACTTTTGCCCTGTGCCTCCAACATGCAAGACTGGTACAAGCCACAGGGCCCAGTGCTCTTCCCAGTGCCCCAGCTGAGCAGGGAGGAGATCCGGGGACTGGAAGCACCGCATGTGGCTGTGGCTTGGTGCTTCCCCAGCAGGGCAATGTACAGGACCTCCTGCCCTCCTTCAGATGCTAAAAGAAGATTTCCAGCTCTTGAATTAACCTTGGAGGTTTTCCCTGGCTTTGCTCAGCTTCCGAACTGTGCCAAAGTCACTCCTGGAGGCAGACAGCCGCAGGCACATGCAGCCCTGACACACAGCTCTGCTGAGAGAAGAGCAAACCCCATCACTCAGGCAGCCTCCTGCTTCCTTGGCTTTCTTTTCTCCTCTCAACCTCCTGAGGGATACCCATTGATTTTTGTATCATATATCACGATACACATATTCATCTTGGAGATGCTTAGGCAGTGATCTTTGAAACATGAGACGTTGGAGCACCAAGAGCAATCAGCTCTTCTTGCAAGTTGTTATCTTCATTCTTATTTAGTTTTTACATTTGTCCTATGTTTTATCCTTTTGGGGAATTTGTCATCCCTAATTAATCTTGGATCATGTAATATTTTGTGTAACTGCCTCATTGATTGTTCTTAAATGTGCAATCATTTATTGTTTTACTTACGCTGCTGGCTGAATGGCACTTTGGTTTTTGAGACCAACTCATCTTTGCTCATTGGTTCAAAATCACTGAGTTATTCCATGAACTCATATATTCATAATATCTTGTTTATAAAATAGGATCAAGCCGTCATTTATAAATAATTTTGTTTCATTTGTTTTCCCCAGAATAGAAAAGGAGATTAAATATTAACCAGGCTTTCTTAAGCAAAACCATCTGTATTTTTGAGTCTTTTTGGCTGACTGGTGAGGAGTGACAGTCTGCAAGTCTCTGCTGCAAACTCCACCTGACAGAGTGAGAAGGACTGGCAGGGAGATGCTACTGCTATGCAAGTGAGATGTCCTGCTCTGTGCATTTGAAGCAGGACAGGACTATACACTGATAGCAGAGCCTGTCCTGATCAGTTCAGAAGAGCTCAAGAAAGACTTGGTAGAACGCAGGTACCTCTGGTCCTCCCCACAAAGGCAGTTGTCATCTGGATGTCCAGGTTGTCTAGCGTATCACATATATTCACTCTCTGAATTTCAGATATTTCACAGAATCACAGAATCACAGAAAAATCATGGTTGGAAAGGACCTCCTAGATCACTGAGTCCAACCATAACTAAAAAAGAAAACAAAACAAAACAAAATATCCACAAAAACAAAACTACCACACCAAACACAGTCCCTACATTCGTGCTCTTAAAGCATGTCCTGAAGTACCTTGGTCAATACAATTCTTAAATGACACTAGGGTTGGTGATTCAACCACCTTCCTAGGCAGGCAACAGTGGCACCATAATATTTTTTATTTATTTTTTTCTTAAGGATGTTTTCTCTGTAATGACTTGAGCAAGCTCCCTGGATAACAGCCCCAGAGCCAGTGCAGCTGCAGCACTTCTCAGGGCAAGGTTACAGTCTAGGAAACCTAACTCAAAGCTGGCAACAGATGAGAAGAGAGAGATGTTTTCATCTCTCCAACTAAAAAAGAACCCAGATCTCACATCTTACCTATATCATCAAATTTCCACCTGCTCTCTCCAGTGTGTTATGCAACCCATGCTTTATTTCAGCTTCTGCCAGTGAAGATGTAGAAAAATGTATGATTCTTCATTATCTGTCCAGGAATAAAGCCCTTCTGGACTCAGGCAGTCAGTGGCTGTGCTGTGCCTGGGACATCCAGGAGCAGCCCCACGCCACCGCTGATTTTGGTGGTGTTGCAGAGATCTCTGAACCAAATTACCGCCCTCTTCCTGATTGTTCCTCATCCTTAGGGAAGCAGTTGCCTGTGAGATGAAACCTACCTGTAGTGTCTCTGACAACAAATGGTTTGGGAAAGCTATTGAACCTTGTAGTTGTGGCAGGATGTTCACACGTCAAGATCTGATCTGAAGTCCATTACAGCCAAGGGGGTTATTCCCACCAACTTCCTCAGGCTGTGGATCAATTGGCTTTTTGATCTAGAACAAACCTTTCCCCAGGAGTGGGATATTAGTTTTGAAATATCTCCTTCTGTCTTTCAGAAAAAAGAATCTGCCATCCTAAAAGGTGAAATTACTTAACTCACCACATGTGTCAGCCTTTAAAAAAACCTGCATCTGGTTTTTCATGTTCAGCCAGTCTCTACAGAAACTACAGGTTATCCAGGGTTAGGCAAAAACCCATCTCCCAGCTGCAGAGCAGAAAGTGAAGTCCCATCGCTAGTGGAAGAATTAAGAACAGAAGTGTCTGAGCAGTTGCCTGCTTAAAATCTCTGGGTAAACCAGACACCAGAGCAAATATTTTTTATTTCTCACAGAAAAAAAAAAAAAAAATAAAAATCCAAGAACATTTTGTTAAAGAACATCTCAGTGCAAAATATTTAGGTGCTTTTAAATTATTTCTACTAATTCATTTTCATGGAATGTTGGCACATTTAGTTTCAGTTGACCTGTCACTGCAGCGTCTGGGAAGACAGGAGCAGAGCCCCAGTTATGTGATATGTGCTCTGGTTCTACCCAGAACTTGTGCAGTTATTAAGATAAAGGAATGGTTTGCAGGTAGTATTAGACAATTTGGAAGGCACTTGGGAACTGGGAGTGAGTCACACTGAACAAGGTGACGGAGCAGAGAATTTCACAGTGGTTATTTGGCTTTTCAACACATCAGGCTCAAAATGAAAGCTATTCTTTTAAATATTATTCACTGATGTCTTTGTAGCATCCACTTGAAATCTGACAGGGTTAAAAAGTCTAACAAAAAAGGTGAACATATTCAGGGGTACACACTGCAGCATGAGGGAGTTAACTGGCCCATGTCATGGTGCATGACGTACGAGCATCCTCCAGTAAAGCAGAGACAATAGCTGTTCAGCTGCTATTTGGGAGGGAAGCTCGTGCTTGCAGGAGCATGCAGTGAGGCTTAGGTTCTGTTTTTAAGTTGTACAGAGATGTATCTCAGTAGCTGTGCATGGCATCACCCAGCCATCCAGGGGAAGAGATGGGCAGAGGGAAGGGCTGCAGGATAAATGTTCCTCTTCCTTCTCTCTCGGATCACCTTCTCCTCTCACTCCTGAAATATTTCTGAGGAAGAAATCTTTCCTTAATCATAGAACATTGTTCAGTATCTCTGTAATATTAAAATCTCTCCTGATTTTTCTAGGGGTGTTCTGTTAATTAGTAGGTTTCTCCTCCCAACTAGGCTGTAAATGGAAAGAGTACATACTAAACCGATTGCCCTACTTATGTAGCTACTCAGAGGAATGCTAAGATGGATTAACATGCATAGCAGAAGGCTTATGACCCTGGGAGACAGAAGAACCTGAAATAACCTTAATATCCTGTCAACTTGCATTACTGAAACTCAGTGAACTAGAAGGGCCTATTTAGTAGTCTGTCTTGGAAGAAAGATGCCTATCTTTTAACTGGCTTATTTCTCCCTCTTTTCAAATGGAGGTGGTGTTTTTATCTCTCCTGACTTTATTTTTATGAGGCATAATAAAGCTGTGTTACCCCCACTGTACCTTCCCATCCTAAATACTCTCCACAAAGTGTCTCAGGTCTCAAAAGGTGCCATTATCGTGCTGCTGTGTGGTGAAAACCATTTGCACCCAGCTGGGCTGGGCAGAGGAAGCTAAGATGACCCTTCATGCTGCTGGGGTGGCACACTGTGTTCACGTGTGACTTTACTGATGTCACTCTGGGCTCCTGTGTATTCCATGCACCTGAAGAGCCAGCACTGGGTGGTGTGGAGGAACACCACCTTCACTGGGCAGAAGAAAGGTGACCTGCCTTAGAACTGTATAAATCCCCTCTTCTAAATATTTTATTCTCCACCACAAACTGCCATTGTTAATTTTAGAGCTGTACCAGCTGGAGCCCCAGCAGAGTGATAAGTGACTAACTTCCACACCTCTGCCTGCTCTTTATGGCCACAAATGATATTTGAAACCCAGATGAGATTTCACCCAAATCTCAGATATTTTGCTTTGCTAAATCTTCCCAAACCATGTGCCTGGTTCTTCTGAATGTTTGATTCCACTGGAGAGTTTGATTGTCATCAGAGCCATCTTTGAATGCACAGCTCAACCCTTCCAAGGCCCCACCATCATATAAATAAATGTTAGGAGTAAGAATATTTTTAATGGAATGTCCATCTTCACAAAACTCTGCTATACATTAATACTTGTGAAGGTCTTGAGAGTTCAAAGAGTTAAATGCACTTCTTGGTGCTGAAGTGAAAACTGCTGCTGGCATTTCACTTCCTTAATCCCTCACATGCTGGGGACAACCCATCCTTGGCCACTGGGTCTCCAGTCCTTGTAGCATCATAGACCAGGCTCCAGCTCTGGAGGGGTACACATTAATGTGAGATGCATCACTGCTCTCATGGCAGGAGGCATCTTCATCATCATTAATTATTCTGCCTTTAAACAATGGTGTTTAGCTCAGCTCTGCTAAGAGAGGGGTTATTTCTTTAAAAATAAAGGGTGGGGGGTGTCAGAAATGCATCTCACAATTACAGAATTCAGTATAATTAGGACTGAAAAACACACATGTAATTGTCTTATGTGTCTGCTTCTTAGATTCCCTTTCAGTGTTAAATACGTAGGGAGCACCTTCCCTGATAAATGACGTTTTTCTTAGAGTTCATAGGGGACAGAAACACAGAGGCAGGAGCTGCTTTGTGCTGCCACCTTCCTTGGAAGGTCTTCTCCCTCATCTGCAAGCCATCCCCACTGTGAGGGGCATTTGAGGGGTGTTTGAGGGAACTGGAAGCAGAAAGCAGCCCCTGGGCTTGTGACAATTTCCTTTGTCTGGGCAGGGAGGGGGGCGACAAATGTGCTGAGCATAGAAGTAGGTCAGAGATGAAGCAACGCATTCTCCAGTTGCCCTGCTTTCCTTGCTTAAGTATAGGAAACACCAGAAGCTGTGTTTCTATTCAAAGTGCAGGCCTTTAGGCTTGAAAGACCTAGTAGCAAATTCATAATGAGGGAAAGCAAGAAATACAAGTATTTCTCCTGTATGAAGGAAATTAGAGAACATAGGGGGAAGAAAACCTCATCTGGGATGCATACAGTATTTATTCAGGCTGCATTTTTCAGAAGCATAACTGTGCCTGCTGAAGGTAGGGTAATAGTAGAACTCCCATCTAACAGCACGACAGTGCTCCTGCTCCAGCTGCTGCTCACTGCCCCTGGGTGCAGTGATTGTTGCCCATCCAGGCCCTTGCTGCTCTGTGCAGGATGTGGTGCCTGGGGGAACTCGGGGTCTGTGCCTGCTCTGCTTGGGCTCTGAGCAACATGTAACACCATTGCAACAGGTTGTGCCATGGCCTTTTCAAATTTGGAGCTAAGCGTTCACTCACCTTAAAAACTGTGTGAAGAAGGGGTGAGGATGCTGCAGGGCTCAGGACAACTGCTCTGGCACTTGCTTCATGGCAGCAGCAGAAGGCAAGTGTGTGGGAAGAGGCAGAGGAGAAAGACTGGAGCCCAATGAAAAGGTCAGCCGGGTTGTCTCGGCACCACACTCTCCCTGGCTTATGAAGTGGCCTTCTTTACATCGTAACATCTCAAAAATATAAATGCAATATATCAGCCTGGATGTGACAATTACAGCCAGAGAGAGAAAAACATCCCTGGGATGCTGACAGCCCCAGGAGAGGCCTGGCTGCACCATTTGAGTTATCCTTTCACTTTTCACTGCACATATTTTATTCCAGTCATGTTGCCAGTTAGTTTTTGTGTTTGTCTCACATTGACAGGGAGGGGTTATGGCATTGCCAAGCATATTTCCATCATCTAGCAGACTGGCCTGGCATGCAAGGGTGGGTAGTGGCATAGCTCACACCATCCTAGGTTAAGAGCTGACCTCTGCAGGGTATTACATCTATGCTTGAGGGTCCAGAAAACTGCCACAGCAGGGAGAAATAATAATAGAAGAATCATAATGAACAAGGAAGATGCAGAGTCCAAAGCACGAGATGACGAATTGCTTCTGAAATTGCCTGGAAGACAGAGGCAGATGGAGAAAGACAGAGAAACTTCTCTTGACTTTGTTTGTTAGAAATGATATGGAGAGCTCAACTATTGATTCATTAACAATTTATCCAAAACCTCACCTTGGTTTCATACCAGCCCATTCTGCTCAAATTTCCTTCAGACAGATATATTTGCAGAAGAGCTATGGGGAAAACCTTTGTGAAAATTCACATTGATAGCATTATTATCCAAGTTATTATTTTTTCCACTGCAGTTTGAACCAGCAGACACTCATTCTGGACCCTTCCCACCTGAAGTCCACTTCTGATCTTGTAATTGCTGGAAAAAATTGGGCAAGTCAAAGAGCCCCTTATATTACTTTTCTTCTTGTTTTAAGAAATTAACAATGTGATTGAGAGCACCATCAGCAAGTTCACAGATGACACCAAGCTGAGTGGTGCTGTTGAAAGGCTGGAGGGATGGGATGTCATCCAAAGGGACCTAGATAGGCTGGAAAGGTGGACCCAGGTGAACCTCATGAGGTTCAACAAGACTAAGTGCAGGGTCCTGCACCTGGTTTGGAACAACCCTCACTGTCAATACAGGCTGGGAGATGAGGTGCTGGAAAGCAGCTCTGCAGAAAGGGACTTGGGGGTGCTGCTGGATGAGAAGCTGGACATGAGCCAGCAGTGTGCAATTGCAGCCAAGAAGGCCAATTGTATCCTGGGCTGCATCGAGAGAAGTGTGGCCAGCAGATCGAGAGAAGTGATTCTGCCCCTCTACTCTGCTCTGGTGAGACCTCACCTGGAGCACTGCATCCAGTTCTGGAGCCCTCAACACAGGAAAGCCATGGACCTGATGGAGCGGGTCCAGAGGAGGGCCAATAAAGATGATCAGAGGGCTGAAACACCTCTCCTGTGAGGACAGGCTGAAGGAACTGGGGTTGTTCAGCCTGGAGAAGAGAAGGCTCCGGGGACAGCTCGTAGCCACCTTCTAGTACCTGAAGGGGGCCTACAGAAAGGCTGGAGAGTAGTTGTTTAGAAGGACCTGTAGTGAAAGGACATGGGGTATTGGGTTTAAATTAAAGAAGAGTAGATTTAGAGTGGATATCAGGAAGAAGTCATTTACCTTGAGGCTAGTGGCTCAGTGGAATAGGTTTCCCAGGGAGGTGGTTGAGGCACCATCTCTGGAGATATTCAAGGTAAGGTTAGACCATGCTCTGAGCAGCCTGGTCTAGTTAAGGGTGTCCCTGTTCACTGCAGGGGGGCTGGACTAGATGACCTTTGGAGGTCCCTTTCAGCCCTAAATATTCTATGGAACACAAGTGTCATTGAGGGCTTCTGATATATATAATATATATATCTCATATAATTTGGAGAGGTGCATCTTTAATCCTCAAACTGAAAATAAATTTGAAAACACTGACTTTTTCTGCCTTTTTGTAGTTAACATATCCCACAGAGAGTATTAAGGCTGCTGACTTGAGAGCTACTTCAGAAAACATTCAGAGCATGTTACTGATTGGTTCTCTCTTTCAGAAAGTTTCTGTATACATCTTTGTATATACAAATACATCTTTGAGACTCCTTGTCCCTATCCTTCTATTCTTCTTTTCCTGAAGACTTTTTGAAAGCGGTCTTTTCTACTTCTCTGCCTATTTGTTTTCTCGACTCTTAGATCATTATTTGCATTCTCCTGCTTTCCTTGGGCAACAGGCAGATCTGAAGTCAGATTTTTAAGAGTGCAGGATAACATCAAAATCAAATTTCCATGTCTATGTTACATACTGTGTTGAATTAACTAAGGGCTAATAGGAACCTTATAAATGAACTAATGGAAATCAACTAAAAGACAGAAGAGATGGGGAAAAAAAGTCTATTAGCATTATCTTGAAATTTAATCTTAAGTTCTGGCTGCCCTTTTGTCAGGTTAATATAATCAGATAAGGCTGTGAAAATATACATAGTAATTAGCATCTTTAACTTGGAATAAATTAACAAGTAATTTAATACGGGAAATATATTCAGTTTTGTCTTGTGAAGAACACAACAAAAGATTAACTGTGTCTGAAGTCTCCCAGTTGCAATGGAAAACTGCTTGTAATAATGAAAAGACTGTGATATTTTATCTGACAGAAAATATTTACATTTCTTCTGTGCTCAGGTATAGTGGCATTACATGTATATATATTACATGTACAGAGTCTTCACTTGATAAACCATGAAGTAGAACAGGTACATGATATCATTTGTTCATTTATTCAATAGCAGACATGTTCACAGAGGCGGTTTAGCATTTGACTACTAAATTCCTTTACCCCTTAAATAAATCTCCATTATGACAACTACACTCATATTTTTATGCATTTGGTAAAACAGAGAAGCTCAGCTATAATAACATTATATCATTTAAGTATATATATTTCCTGCATTAAAAATGCTCAGTTGCAGCTCAGGAACCTCTGTGCCCCTCTTGAACATCCATCATTCACATTTGTTGGTGGCTACGTGACAATGGTCATGGCTCATTGGAAGCGATGCACAATTCTATCTTTTCTGAAGCTGAAACAAGCACAGCGTGAGAAACTGATGTACTAAAGCTAAAGGAATTACAATTTGCCTTGGAACTTACTAAACAAATTAGATCAAAAGAGGAAGAAAGATAGGGAGGACTGATCACAAAGTAGAGTAAAAGTAGGAGGTGTGATGCTTTTGTTAACTTTGAATGTTTCCAATTGCTAACCAATAATAGCACTGTTACTAACTGAGCAGAACCAATCAGTGTGTAATTCTTTAAATTGTGCTGATAACAAATCCTATATAATATGGCAAACCTTAAAATAAAGTGGATACATGTTGCAGCTCATATTGAGTAGTCTTCATGTATTTCCAATCCCACCTCTGCAGTTGGCGCCTGAACAGGGACATAAAAAAAAAATAAATAAAGCTCGCCTCGATATCAAGAAGGAGCCGAGCAGAAGGAAGGATGGAATGGCAATCAGGCAGCCCAGAGGGAAAGCCATATACAACCGATACAGTCGTCTGCCGTGGTAAGATTATGGATAAAGAAGTAGCATTGTCACTATTAAACTGCTTCTTAGAGAAGCGTGATGTAAAGCTTACTAAAAAGAAGCGTCATTGGCGAATTGCAGTGATAGCAGGTTGTGAGGGCGTACGACTCACCTCCTGTAAGGTAGGACTGCAAAACCTCTTAATAAGAATGGAGTTAGAGGTGGCAGTTCAGCTGTTAGGCAGTGGTCTCTCTAAGAGAGGTTTATCTGCCAACGGTAAAAAGATTTTTGAACTCCCACATTGGGCAAAAGACAAAGGATAGATGAAAGATATTTCATTACTATTTGATCCTGATGAATGGCAAGAGGTTGGCAAATTGCTCTGGAAAGCTACAATTAATGGAAAGAAGGATGCAAAGGTCACAAAAGATTTAGGACTGGTGTGGCGCGATGTTATCAATACCTTAAAAGAAATGCAGGCAGAGCAAAAGTTCTCTATGACTGCCGCACAAGCTCTAGTAGCTGTGCCCGCAAAAAACCCTACCTAATCTACTGGGATTATACCAAAACAATCTCAGCTCAAGCGATTCTTTCTGGGAACTTCTAATACTCCTGTGAAGAGAATGTCAGCCCCCCACCGCTAAACCAGCTTTGCAACTGATAAAACAACCAAAAGGTGCTGATCAGGCTGGCCCATGGCACCTCTTCTCCCGTGGTCGCTTCTTCTCCTTCAGGTGCCCAAACACCAGCAGCCCATTGACCTGCTGCTGCTGCTAT
The DNA here is from genome assembly GCA_024611195.1 of Ceyx melanurus. NCBI lineage: Eukaryota > Metazoa > Chordata > Aves > Coraciiformes > Alcedinidae > Ceyx > Ceyx melanurus. Next base: position 6,091 of record JANHGL010005919.1, on the reverse strand, counting down.
GGCGTTGGCAATGGCGGCGGAGGGGGTTGGGGCAGGGACATCAGGAATGCAGAGGTTGGCAGAGCCCTCAGGCCTGTCCTGTCACTTCCCATCATTTCCAGAACCTTTGCTGATCGATGAAGTAAACCCTGAAGAAGTTAGAAAGAAATGTGCCCTCCATCCTGCAGGGAGGAGAGACGTTTATAGTGGAACTGGTGACGGGATCAATCACGGTCCAGGATTCTTGGAACCAACACCACCAGCAACATGATGAAACCTCAGTGTGGACCCGCTCCAGGGCCTGGGTCCTAGTGCCCTGCTCCTGGGGAGATCCATCACTGTCCTACAGAAATTGTTTCTACTCCCATATGTTACAGACTCTGACTATGAGGGACAAATCTGAACTATAGCATTGCAACCGGGTTTACCATCACTGACAAATATACCAATGTATTGTGAGATTGTTGTAATTGATCTCAAGGATTGTTTTTTCACTATACCATAAGCCCGAGTATCTTAATCTATATTTATTCCAGGTGCAGCAGCCGGTAATGTTTTGCGTACTGCAACGCAATTAGCTTTTTGGGCTGAAAAACTAAGCAATGTAATCACTCAAGTTTTGCAAGAATTGTTAATGGATCAACATAGCATAAGACATGCATTATTACAAAATTGAGCTGCTATAGTTTTTTTTTTGCTGTTAGCTCAAGGACATGGTTGTGAAGATTTTGAAAGAATGTATTGTATGAATCCAACTGATCATGGGCAATCTATTCATGCCAAGCTTGATTATCTTGCAAAGCATAACCAAACAATTCAGCTAGGGGTTAGTCCCTTTGACAAATGGCTGCAAAATCTTTTTGGGGACTTCCCTTCCTGGTTGAGTGCTCTTTTTATAGATGGTTTGCATTTGTTAGGTATTGTTATTTTAGTGTTATTGATTTGTAGTTTAGTTTTTAGCTGTATTAAACGCAGCCTACAGAAGGCAATAGCTCAAACCTGGCTTATTCAAAAAGAAAAAGGGGGAATTACGGAGAGTTTTCTCTACAGAAAAAGGTCATGATTTACTATCACTGAAAAACCCATGTTGATAAGACTAATGAGCAGCTGTGAAGGAGCTGTGAGGTTCTGTCCTTGTAGCTAATCCTGAAGAGGCCTCGAAGTACTGATACAAGATTCATGCCTTCCTCCCTCAGAATGTGGAAAATAGAACTTTGTCCACCTGCAAAACTTTGCCTGAGAAACTGCTAGCTTCACACAGGGAGGGGATGATAACTGCTATTTCTGTAGCTCTGCTGTTTGACCAATAGTAAAGATTTTAAACGTGTTAAAAAACCACGTTTTACTTTTAGAATCGCTATAAATGTAGAATGGTTGTGAATAAATGTGAGTACACATGATACAATCACATTGATTGGAGTCATTACTTCAGTGTCCAGCCGATATTCCTGCTGAAGGGGGCACGACTTAGCCATATTATCTTAATTCGTAGCTCCGTTTAGAACAATGTACTCATATTGAGTCCAGTCTTTCGTCCAGCGGCACTCTTTCCAACACACATTAATTTGAATGCCATCTCTATGCAGGTCCCTTGTAGGCCTTCTCTGCTCTCATTTCTTTTTTGTCTAATTGGACAAATCTAAAATGTTTCATCTCATCTCAGGCAACCTCTTTGATATTCCTTTGCACAAGGCCACTTCCCAGCTTTAACATAATTACAACAAAGCAGTATCATGTCCCTTAGCCAGTCTCAACTCTCCTGTCTTCCCATCATCCTGGCCTGTCTTTCCAGGCTCACGACTGGCATCTTCAAGTTAGACATTCTGCATCATCCATTGCTGATGTGCTTGTTATTTCTCCATTTACGTAAACAGTTTTTGAGTCTCAGTCTCAGGTATTAAAATCTAATGTTCTAGCACATGAGACTTTTTGCTCTCCTTATTCCCTATCAGACATGCACATGTTGACCTAAGAGAATGATTCCAGCACCCTATTGTTTTTACATCCTTTATAAGATGCTGGTGCTCTTCCTTCTCTTCCACTCAAGGTCTCTTGTAACAGGATCCATTATTTTAAGATGACTTTGGGCACTGAGTGTCTTCTCCTATGGTTGTATGGCACCTAGCACAACCTACTTTGGGTTCTTAGCCAAATTTTCCCAGTATCATGATGATACCCAACTAGAAACATCAGCATCAACAGATACCTAACAAACTGGTTTTCAAATTTCTCAATTGCCAATACAACCAATGTGGGAACATCTCTAAAGTAATGAAGAGGTGCAGCAAGAATGGGCTGGCATGGCCACAGCCCTAGTATTACTTCAGTCTCTCTTAGGTCCTTCTTACTTCAACATCACCCTCAAAAAAAGTCAGTCTGCAGAAATAATCAAACATGAGATCTGGCCTAATGATGTAGTTATAGACTCTTTCAATTTGGGTATGCTCCAGCTTCACGGCTGCCTGGACAGTTCTTCTGATAAGGAGTGCTAAGAAGCTGACAGGGTTGGAAAGGTGATGGGACTGATTCCTCCAGCCTCAGTGCCAGGATACATTAGCTGCTCTTGATAGAATTGCAGTCTAAGCTGAAAGTAAATGCAAGGCTGTAGCCCTTCCCATTTCATTTTCACTTACAATCTAGTACCATTGCATGACACTAAAAGCTGTTAATGTCTCAGCTGAGGCTCCAATTAACACCAACAATTAACTTGACTATGTGCAGAGTATAGAATTAAGATCTTTCCAGCTGTCTGTGATGAATAGATTCTACATTTGTGAAGCAGATGTTATGATCTTTTTGCCTTCAGATCATCTTCCTGAATTTAAAAGTTAAAGGAAAAAAAATTTGTTAAAGCAATTCAGATCGAGGTTTCCTTATTTTTCAGCAAACATGTCTACAGTCACAACTGGTCATTGATGAACCCTGTATCACGTTTGGCTCTGCTCCACTGTGTTTTCTTAACAAGAAAGTCAAAGAACTGGGGGAAAGAAGGGGATTGATTTTTATGTTAATTTTTTAAATGAATGTGTATTTTTGAGTAAATCTTTTGAGTCAGCAGAAAACACAGGAAGACATCTAAAGAACTGTACATCTTGTTCTGCTTAATTCTTCTCTGCCCTTGAAGTTACTAGAATAATTTGTATCTTATAGAAAAGCACTGCATGTGTGGAAGTGTGATCCACAGAGGTAAAACAAGGGGATGATATACTAAAATAAAACTGCAGACCTAGAAAGCACGGGTCTGATATCCATGGCCTGGACTGTCAGGATCTTAAAACCACATCATGACCTCATTGACAAACTTCTTTGTTCTGTAGTGCTTAACAACAGTCACACCTCATTTATCTATCTAGTTCCTGGCAAATCAAACAGATGTTAGAAAAAGAGAAGCTGCAAAATAGCAGATGGTGGACATGAAGTTGAAAGATTTCTGAGGAGACAATTTTGTAGGCAAAAAGCATGATGCGTAAGCAAGTACTTCAAGCTGAAACTGCCCTGTCACCTGCAAGCAGCTTGTCCATCAGGCATTACAGGAGTGTGAGTATCCTCACACAAGATGAAGTTCGAAGATCCTGGTGTAGCAGTGACAATCAGGCTCCATCAGTCCCCTGCCACTACCTGTCTTTGCACATGAGCAATGCCACTCTGCCAAAGCCTACTCTGAACAGTCTATAACACTTCAAGCAAATGCTTATTTGTTCACTGGTACCACTTACCTTAGCTGTTCAGCCTATGGACAACTCTTGATGTGACAAAGGTGTATTTGTTGCTCTCTCATGTATGCTACCTTCCACAGCGTAGGTCCTTCTGGGTAGGGTCGGTGCAAGACCATAAAGCTGATCAAGAAGGTAATGTGGAAAGAAATAATTCCACTGAAAGGGTGGAAAAACCTGCAGTGATAAGCTCTATCAGGGAAAAAATACCTGTTTTCTTAGATTTGTTCACCTGTATGGAACTTACTTGCTTCTGTAACTTCACATTTCCATATTCACACCATCTCTCCCTTAAGCAATTAAATAATTTTTAAGCAGTATGAAAAGAAGAAATCACACTGCATATAGCCCTAAGGTTTCAAAGCACCTACATGTTGAAATTGGAATCTGAGTCAAAATCCTCAAGGGCAGCTCTTTAGCTCATTTAAGTAAATCCTGGTACAAGGATTTAGCTAAGTAGATCTTTGTTGACTGTGTCATCTAAGGAGTAACCACGGATTGCAAATGGGATGTACCTGAGTCTCAAAAATGGGAATTTGTTTGTATACAAGAAGAAATTTTACTATGTCCTTAGCTCCAGTATCCAGGAATGTCATCCAGATGACATCAGTCTATTTCAAATAAAAATTTACAGCTGATGTTTTTGATCCTGCTTTACTACAACCTGGCTGTCCAGAATAAAATTCAAGGAGTAATTCCTTGGAAGTTTCAGGAGTTTGCAAAAAAGAGCTCTTTGGATGTATTCACAAAACCTTGTAACACAAGGAAAATAATTGATCAACACAGTCAGTCAATGCAAAATACAGAGAACATTTTCTCATAGCCTTCTTCAAAACATAACACAGCTGAAATACATAAGTACATTAAAACCTGTACATCTCTTTCCAAAAGGGAGAAGTTATATGAAGATGCATTACATTCAAGTTTCCATAAGTGACTGCTAGAAGACAGGAAACAATAATTTTTTAAGAGGTCTACAAAAGGATCATTGTGCTAGTGTTTCTCCTCATTAAATCACACATTTGTCAGTGCATTTGTAGACTACAAACTATCCCAAACATCTAAGTTGAAACCTGGACTCCTTATGGTAAAATTTCAATTCCTCAGGAGTCCACAGTGTACATTTTGTTAAAACAAATATACTATTATATATTGTTCCCCCAAAAACCAAAATCATTTGTTGTCTCCACAAGACCCACAATGTACATCTCAGGCACCAAAAGGTACATAATTGCTTGGTTATAAGAACCCAGACCATAGCAAAATACAGCCATATGACTACAGAGTCCAGGGCTTTTTTCAGCCTGTGTCATTCAATGGTTCACAGTCAATTTTGCTTGAAGCTTGTGTAAGCCTTACTGCATTAAAGTAGTTGTTTTTTCCTGGGCAAGCGGAGTGCTAAAAACTGAACATGCTTAAAATAACAAATTAGAAATACAAGCAATCATAAGTTACTCAATGAAATAAATTTCTGCACAGTGGACCAGTGTACAATGTTTTATAATTTATTTACCTGAATGTTCAGATGAAAGAAAAGAATCATCTCTCTTCAGGTCCTTGGCACTCAAATTACAAGAATAAAATTAAGTGCAGGTAGCTGCATTCCACCCAAAGTCTCCACAATCCCCCTATGCTTTAAATACAGATGGCAATGAGCCCATGCAGACTATAACCCCCTTCTGTCTACTCCCCTTAAAACACCTCTTTACTGACCATATTTAGACCCTTTGGCAGTCCATAAAAAGTGTTACATGATCTTAGTTGCACTAAACTCAGTAAGAGTTATAATCCGTTTCACACTTAGGGTGAAAAAAAACTCATTTCCTACAGAGGGATTTTCAAAGATGCCTGAGGGCTGGACCTACTAAGTGATTTTAAGATCCTAAGTAAAATTTCCAAGCACAGCTGACATCCACAAAGGGACTGGATCCACGAGGGGATTTAGACACATCTTTACAGCACCTTACTTCTACCAGAGCCCATAGACCTGGATCTGGTGCCCTTATGTAATACAAAGTTACCAAAGTGCGAATGGGACTCAACAAAGTCAACATGTTAAAAGGAACCTCCAATCTAGAAAATGCTAAAGAAAGAGGAACAGCTTAAGCTGTAACACCCTCAGGGCATAGGATCCAACTTAACATGACCACCAGGGCTAATCACTGCAATAGTTGAGAGTCCAAAATCCAAGTTCCCTAAACCTGCTTTCTGAAGTTGAAGATGTCTATAGTTCCCAGGGACATAACAACACTGACCAGGCATGCACTTCTTCAATGCCACACAATTTCTGACCTTGCTGTTTTGACCTTGCAAGTTTGCTGCTGACACCAAACTGGGAGGAGTGGCTGACACAGCAGCAGGCTGTGCTGCCATCCAGAGAAACCTGGACAGGCTGGAGA